>JAWDJV010009535.1:0-33318 GCA_033119285.1 Teratosphaeriaceae sp. CCFEE 6253
CTGATCGCGATGTATCTGCACTCACCGAAGGATCTCGAATGGCATGGCACGAGCCCGGCGCGCTCGGACTTTATCCTGGAGAGCCTGCGGATCTTGCAGACGCAGCTCAAGAAGAAGAACGTCCCGCTCGCCATCGTCACGACCGAGTCGCGCAAGGACAAGACCGACAAGGTGATGCAGTTTGTGCGGGAGCACGACGTCTCGCACATCTACGCCAACATGGAGTATGAGGTGGATGAGCTGCGACGCGACATCGATCTCGCCGACAAGGTGGCGGAGGGCAAGGACCTCGCGCTCGACATCCTCCACGACCAGACTGTGGTCGTGCCCGGCACGTTGTGCACCGCCGCTGGAGGGCCCCACAAGGTCTTCACGCGCTACTACAACAACTGGCTGGACGTCACGAAGAAAGACCCGAGTCTGATTGACAGTGTCGCACCACCCGAAGCCAACGATGCAAGCGCCAAGAAGCACCTGCAGAAGCTCTTCGGCTCGAGCATCCCGAAACTGCCCGAGACCAAGGACTTCGCCTCCGACGACGACCGGAAACGCATCCGCAAGCTATGGCCGGCAGGCAACGAGGCAGGCATGAAACGCTTCGCCACTTTCTGCCAGCGCAAGATGGCCAACTACGCCGCCGAGCGCTCCGAAGCGGCCAAGGACCCGTCGAGCCGCATGTCGGCCTACTTCTCCGCCGGCATCGTCAGCGTCCGCGAGGTGCTGCAGAAGGCCAAGCAGTTCAACAAGGGCAAGCCGTTCGAGCAAGGGGATGCCGGGTTGATCGCGTGGGTGCGCGAGATCGTGTTCCGGGAGTTCTATCGGCAGGTCACTGTCATCACGCCGCACACCAGCATGAACCTGCCGCAGAACCTCAAGTTCGACTTTGTGCACTGGGAGGATGACGAGGAGGGGTGGAAGGTGAGCACTGCGTCACACATCCAGACGCCACGAGGGCATACTGACAGCGTCCCGCAGAAATGGTGCGAAGGCCGCACCGGCGTCCCCTTCGTCGACGCCGGCATGCGCCAGCTCAACAGCGAGGCCTACATGCACAACCGCCTGCGCATGAACACCTCCTCCTACCTCTCCGCCAACCTGCTGCTCGACTACCGCCTGGGCGAGCGCTACTTCGCCGAGCACCTGGTCGACTGGGACCTGTCGAACAACACGCAGGGGTGGGAGCCGAGCTACACGGTCTTCAACCCGGTCATCCAGGCCGAGAAGCACGATCCGAATGGGGACTTCATCCGGAAGTGGGTCCCCGAGCTGCGGGGCGTGGTGGGGAAGGCGGTGTTCGCGCCGTGGGAGCGGTTGGGGAAGAAGGAGTTTGAGGCGTTGGGGTACCCGCGCCCGCATGTGGATTTCAAGGAGAGCACGGCGAGGGCGAAGGCGAGGTATATGCAGGATCTGGCGGAGGCAGATCCTTAGGCCAGAGGTCTTTTCGGGCCAGTGGACGTCCTGTGGATCTTGAGTATGAGGAGTTCCGTGATCTGCGGAGCACCCTCACAGCATCGGCTACAATGTGGGGCGTCGATGCTGAGTCGCGGGACTTGCTCGCGTCGGACCATCTGTCCCCCGGACTCAGCCCGGCCGGATCGCATCGCGCATCTCCTCCGCCTCGACTGCTCTCCAGCAGGACGCGCCGCGCGTCACATCGCCGCGGACCCACGGCACCTCGAATTCCGGCTCATACGGTTGCGGCGCAATGGTCGGCCGTGGCAACTCGGAAAGGTAGAAAGATTCCGAAGCAGTCTATACCAGGCCGCTTGCACGCTTGCTGAGAAATGTCGTACAGAGGTGCGCGGCATGGTCTTCGGGTTGGATCAGAATGGCGTCTAGGTCGAAGCGCAGAGGCCCAGCGGGATCCAGGTCATCAACGCGCAGAGGAGGTAGAGCATTGCAGAAAGCGTGCGTGAGTAGTCTTATCATCGAGCCCGCAGAATGGACTCAAGTACTGCCGTTGGGGGATCGTACATGTGTTGCTACTTCGATACGTGCACGAGTCATGCATGGTGCAAACGAACCTCATCTCGTCCGTTGTGTGTGGATGGCCAACGTGCCAAAGGACCACTCACACTGATGGCTACCCAAAGCATCACCGTGAGCTGCAAGCGGTCCGTGACATCCCTCCAGCGCTTCCTCGCCCTCCCGCCCGCCATCCGCCATCGCACCTTCTCCATCCTCAACCGCCCACCACCCAACTACCCAGGCCATGTCCCTCTCACCCTCATCGAGCGCGGCGCCCTCGCCGTGGGCTCCGCCTTCGGCTCTCTCCGCGACCCGCACCGCCATGACCTGATCGCCTCCCTGGGCGAAGCGACCGCGAAGCCCTACTTCATCTCCCGACTCCGGCAGGCTATGCTCGCCTCCCCCACCGGCCGGCGCATCTTACGGGACCGGCCGCGCATCACGAGCAAGACCATGAGTCTCGAGAAGCTCCGCCAATTACCCGAGAACACAGTGGGCAGGGCATATGCAGCGTGGCTGGATCGCGAAGGCGTGACGCCCGACACACGGGACCAAGTCCGGTACATCGACGACGCGGAAGAAGCCTACGTCATGCAGCGGTACCGCGAGACGCACGACTTCACGCACGCCATCACGGGCCTCCCCGTCATCATCGAGGGCGAGCTGGCGGTGAAAGCGTTCGAATTCGCCAACACGGTTTTACCCATGACGGCACTGTCACTCGTCGCCATCGTGCGACTGAAGCCCGCGGAGCGCAAGCGCTTCTTCGAGACGTACTTACCCTGGGCGGTAAGTAACGGATTGAAGGCCGAAGAAGTCATTAATGTGTATTGGGAGGAAGAGCTGGAGACGGATGTCGATGAGCTGCGGCGGCGGCTGGGGATTGAGATCCCGCCGGATCTGAGGGAGATACGGAGGAAGTTGCGGGATGACAGGAAGGCGGAGAAGGCGGCCCGGGAGGCGAGGGAGAGGCTGGGCGCTACGACGGGCGTGTGATGGGCTGGAGTGTGCGCTTGTGCAGCAGCTGGAGTGTTTGAGCTCGCTCCGATCGGACTATGCGCCAGCAATGCATCGACGATCGCCCTTGTTGGCTCGTACTCGCCTATGCAAGGCCATTATCAAGCGCAAGATGTGTCTTTCCTTCGTTCACGAATCACCATGCTTGGGTGCGCTCGTCTCCAAGCTACTATGCACATCTATCGCACCCATCTAGCCTATTGTTACAGCCTTCTAGTGCCGTTCAGTCCCCTTCTCCTGGACGCTCATTCGAGAATCCCGCGAACGGTTCAGCTGAACGAGTGCTGACTCGGCCTCTTCTCGGCGGCGCGGTTACCGTCCCGGCCAGGCCCGCCAAAGGCAGTTCCATCGGCGCCGGGACAGTGCAGGGGGAGTCGGCTAAGTGTACAGATCGTTCCATAGCAGATCGGACGAGCCTCTCCCAATGCGTTGTAGCTACAGAGCGACGGCCAATGTCTCATCCGGTCAGCAGCACCAAGAGCAAACTAGCCATGATCAACGCCCAGCCAGGAGTGCATCTATCCCTGATGCCAAAGCTCGTAGTAGTCGCAGCACCCGCACCTGCCGCATCGCCAGCCGGCAACGCGCCAGTGATCTTCGGACCCAGCGTTGACAAAGCCAGACCGCCCGGGGTCGGGTGCGCAGGGACCAGCGTCAAGGTCGTGCCCGCTATATTGACACCACCGGGAATGGCTGACACGGTCTGCCCGTCAACGACCATTGCGGGACCGCCGACCGAGACCTCGACACCGTCGACGAAAGCTTCTCGGCCGGACGGATCTTCGACGATGGTGAACACGTCACCTTGGACCGTCGCTGTCGTGACGACTTCGCTTCCGATGGCTGGGTTCGTGATGACACTTTCACCGATCAGGACGCCGCCTGGTATGGCGGAGACCATGTGTCCACCGACCAGTCTTGCAGGACCTCCGACGGAGAGCGTGACGCCGTCGACTACCGCTGTTCTGCCGGATGGGTCGTCAGAGATGGTGAACGGCTTACCAGCAACGATGACCGTCGTTATGAAGGCACCCGCATCCGACGTCAGGGTCGGCAGGTTGATCTTCCGAGTCCCGTCGATGATGAGCTGTGTCCCTAGCTCGCTGAAGATGTGTCCGGAGAGGGTCAGTGCTGCACCGCCAGGGACAAGTGTATGGCCGCCGATGTTCAGCGGTAGGCCCGGCGTCGCCGTGATACCGAGAGAAGGGTCCACAGAGATTGCAGTCGCAACATCGGCGCTCACCAGTGGCAGGTCAATCGTCCGAGTGCCGTCGATGACGAGCCGCGTGCCTTGCTCGCTGAAGACATGGTCCGATACCGTTATGGCGGCGCCGCCGGGTACAAGTGTGTGGCCATCAATCAGCAATGGTAGGCCTGGCGTTGCCGTGATACTGAGGGAAGGATCCACGGAGATCGTACTCGGAGAGCCCCCGGATCCGGTGGGCAAGTCAACGGTTCGGGTGCCATCGACGATGAGCTGCGTGCCGGACTGCGCGAAGGTATGGCCAGACACTGTGATTGCAGGACCGCCGGCCGCGACTGTCTGTCCGGCGATCACAATTGCATCGCCGGGCGCTGCAGTAATAGTAAAGGCAGGATCGATCGAGATTGCGGTTTCTCCGCCACTGCTCTCGTCGTATATACGGCCGGAAGCTGTGTTGCCAGAAGGGTCCGACGAGGGAGTCTCCAGGGGTCCGATGACAAAGTCCTTGCCACCAAGCACCGCGATGATGGTGCCTGCGGATGCAAATACAGTGCTCCCAGCAATCACAGCATAGCCGTTGCCGACCGAGACTGACTCACCGTTCAGGACCGCAGTCCCGCCTGGCTGCAGGATCTGTCCATCGATCACCAAGCCAGCTGCGGAAGGCGATGGCGGGTCAGGAGCCTGACCAGCTGCTCCTGGCTCCAGGGTGAAAGCCTCTCCAGCGACCGTAGCTACACTTGGACCGGGTGGGTTCGCGATCGTGCTGCCGGCAATGACAACAAAGCTGCTACCGACCGAGACGTCCTGGCCATTCAAGGTGGTGCTTATGCCCGGGAGCAAGGTGGCTCCGTTGACAGCCACACCGGTCGGTGCAGGAGCTGCCGCAGGGCCAAGAGTGAACGTCTGCCCACCCACAACTGCAGCGCCCGGAGTGGTAGGCGCAACGATCGTACTGCTCCCGATGACTATAACCCCAGTGCCGACCGAGATGGGCTGGCCAACCACACTGGTCGTAGCGCCGGGGTGGATCGTCTGGTCGTTGACGACTACATCTCCCGGTGACTCCCCGGACGATCCTGATTCAGGACTCGAGGGATTCAACGTGGTGTGCGGACTCGCAGCAGCTTCAGTACCGCCGCCATTCCCATCTGCACCTCCACCTGCTCCAGGTTGCGAGGCAAAAGTATTGAGTGCCGACGAGAGGATCTCCCCCGCCGAGTTCACCGGACTCGCAGCCTGAGTCGCTGGGGGCTGCAGCGCAGAGAGAATCTGAGAAGCAGGATCCGGAACGCTTGCAGGAGCGCTATTGCCGTCTGCAGGAACCTGAGGGCTGCCATTACCACCGGCAGCCGGACTGGCCTGAGGCGAACTGCCAGGCAGATCTTGGGCAGCGGATGAACCGCCGCTGATGGATGTCGAGGCTTGATCCGGCGACGCAGGATCATTCGGCGCACTCGTACCGCCTGCACCGGGATTCAAGATCTGGCTTTGCGCCGGCGGATCTGTGGGTGCAGAGCCGGCGCCATTGTTGGGAGGAGTGGCCGGCTCCGATGGCGACGCAGGGTCTACGGATGCAGTCTGGGCAGGCTCTGAGCCCGCAGAAGTCGCTGCCTCCGTCGGGTTGCCATTCAAACTTGTCTGTGGCTGAGTACCAGCGCCCTGGCCTCCTGACGCCGAGGATATTGCCGGTGAAGTATTCGTCGCCAGAATCTGGCTAGCAGGCCCAGATGCCGGTGTCGCCGCAACAGTATGCGATGCATCCGCGGCGGTGGTTTTCGGCCCGGCAGGCGTGTCGGCCAGCGCGATAGGGGTCAGAGCCTTGGGCGGGTCATAGAGGCCCCGGATATCCAAGAAGCAAGTCTCCCATGCGGGGTCCAGCGAGTTCAGCAGACTCGTCGGCACGACCAAGATCGGCGCGTAGTCCTGCGTCATCGGGCAAGGCGCGGTGCACACGTCGGGGAACATGACGATATCGGCGCAGTACGGCTGGCTCTGATAGATCTCGTACGGGATGGGCGATGAGGTGAGGTCGGACACGTTGAACGCTGCAGTGCCGGAGAGGAGCTGGCAGGCCCAGTCCCAGTCACCCTCGCCCATCTTGGTGGAGTGCACCACCTCGTAGGAGCTGGACAGCTGGCCGGGTTCGATGGGGATGATGGTGGCGCCTTTGGTCGGACCGACGGCGCCGCAACCGTCCATTGCGTGGATGGCCGCGAGCGAGATGTATGCGGTGGGGCTTGTGAGCGTCGTGCCCAGCGTAATTGCAATGACTGGGCCGTCTGTGTTGGGCGTCAAACCAGGAGGGAAGTAGAGGAGCGGAGCCATGCCACATAGTGGTGTCAGCCGATGGCGCCCTGTCTAAAGTCCCTCAAACATTGCTCACCTCGACTGTGCCGCCCTATGGGTGTGATCATGTCAGCATCCTCTATGCGTCCGCAACGGCTTCGTCAAGTACGCACAGTCACTGCGCACTTTCCGCAGCCGAGATTGCACCCGGGTGCGAGAACCTACAATAAACAGGTGTCAGACTTGCACGACTCTCACGCCCATAGACATACATACAGAACTAGTCGGCCAGTTCCTCCAGTCCGTCCAGAAGTGCGAGCTGGCATCTTTGGCCACGGACTCGATCATCGACTCGCACGCGGCGCCGGTGATATTGGCCTGCGTGCACGACAGCTCGTAGCCATTGGACAGCGAAAAGATGGCCCCGGACGTGGCGAACTGCTCCCAAGCCTGCTGACAGCCGGCGTAGGACGACGGGAGGCGGCATCGCGGCCGCGGGTTCAGAGGCATTGTGGTTGTGGAGAAGCCCACGGGAGTCAGGTCGAACCAGGGGAACTCGTCCGTCTCTGTAAGAGTCGTGGTTGATGCGTCCCACCAGGTCAATCCAGTCTCCGTGACCGTATTGGTCATGGTCTTTGTCGTCTGGACCCAAGGTCCCTGGGGGATCGCAACGTGTTAGCAATGCTCTCCTACATCGGAAGTACGCCTTAGATCTTACATTGGCAGCCACCTCGGTCGCGGTAGTGGTCCTGGTAAACGTCCCTGAACTGGAATTTACGATCGTAGAGGTCACTGTAAAGTCCATAGTGAGTGTGACATTTACAAGGTCATAGCTGGTGCTGACCACGGTCTCCCCGGGCGAGACCATTGCTGCGTCGTCCACGGAAGCAGTGTACCAGTAGTCTGTCCAAGACGTCCAGCAAGCGTCAGCGTTTGTCTCATTCGTAGCGTTGCTTGATTGCCATGATCTAGTGTAGCCTGTGCCTGTGACTGCTGTGATGCCGTAGAGACTCGTCCCGTTCGCTGGCCTGAAGTGAAAGCCCGATGACGGGTAGCCGGCAGGGGCTTTCGTAACAGCAGCGCCTGAAGTTTGGGTGTTGTTGGCCCTTTCGCTGCTGTTCGCTGAGGCGAGGAAATGTGACCGTGCATAAGTGGCAGATCCTGTGCCAACGGCGACGCTGCCGCTGACTGCAATGCTGCGAGTCGGCACGCTGCTGTTTAGTGACGAACTTGGAACGTGATGAGAACCAGGCGACGTAAGACTTCCATAGTCGCCGGCGCTGCTGGGTGGGAGACGATTTGCTGTCGCGTTAGGCGAACTCGCATTGCTGTCCGTCAAGAAGCTCGCCGTCGAATTGCTGCTGGCGATCAGTCTGCTGCTGGACACCCTGCTGCTGACTGAATGGGTTTCGCTCGAATTACCCCCGTCTGAGATATCGCTGTTTGAGGCGCTCCCAGTCCAAGTGCTGCCGATGAGGGTACTCGAATGAACCTGGCTCGTGAGGCTGACATCGGTCGAAAGCGTCGTAGGCTGAAGCGAACTACCGGTCGAACTGCTGCTCCTGGTACTGGGTGTCGAGGCTGTCAACCCAATTCCAGAAGCGACATAGTCGCCAGCCCCATATGTCGAGGTCGATGTCGATGTCGATGTCGATGTCGATGTCAGTATCGACACTGTGCTCTTAATCGCGGACAGACTCGGCGACCTCCAGCTCGTCGACGTGCCGTTGCTCCACGGACTCGATGCGGCGCAGACACACGTCGCGCCGAAGAACGTGACGAGCGTGATCGAAGACAACGCCATAGCGGAGTGGAAAGCAACAGCAATGAGAGTGGAGGACGAAGGAGCGCGGAGGAGTAAGACGACGGATTGTTAACACCACACTCACCCGTGCAGCCCTGCTGGGCATCATGGCTGGAAGCGTCTGGCCATAGAGCGGTGTTCAAGACCCTAGCGCACACGGCTGACTATCCATGTCCTACTAGTGATCAGCTGGGCAGTAGCGAAGTGCCAGGGCGAACCGCGGGAGCTTGTTTCGGGACAGCCATTGGGATACATCAGCCTCATCTGGCGGCTCAGGTCGGGTACCTGCGTGCACGGCAGAGGCGCGACGGGCGCAGTAGCCTCTAGTTCTGGCTAGGTCAATGCATCTGGCTGCACAGTCCGACGACTAATCTTGAACAGGGCACTGGTAATGAGAGCAGCGCACTTCTTGGTCATCAGTGTATATATATGGTCTTCAGTGCGCTAGCGAGTGGCGGATTGATTCTTGGCAGTCGGATGATCCTGAGGGACGACATATGAGGACGTCTCTGCGAAGAGTGAGCTGGGGACTGCCTATCGCGCAGCAGGCGTCAAGATACTTGTACGTGGTCGGTGGTGAGACAGCAATGATGAAGGATCCAGGCACGCAACGGCTGAACGTGGAGGGACCCGGATCCTCGAGTGTCACTGCCGATTGGCACGGGCGAGCCCGCCGCTAATTGCTGACAGCTGCCGCATCGTCGTGCTCTCCGATTCACGGGCATCTCGTGAGAGCTCGCGTACGGGCGCTGGGCCAGCATCGCGGCCTCGCTGTGTCGTAGAGACATACGATTTCGTGCTCTCCAGCTAGCTGCGGGAGCGACCCAGCCAATGGGGCAAGCACCGGCATGGAACGACGGCTTTCTTGACAAGATGCGGGATTCTATACAACTGCACAATCCCCAATATTTGACTAGCCCGTATCGCCAGACTCCCGAGGGTACTCTAGCAACCCCCTCACTTGGCCAGCGGCACCTCATCACTGACCTCCCGCTGCGTCAAGACCGCCTTCCCCAACACCGTCTGCATGATCGCATAGTTCACCACGCAACTGACCCCAATCTCTTCTCCTCTGCGCACGATATACCCATTGATATACTCAATCTCCGTCTGCCTCCCCGCGCGCACATCCGCCAGCATGGAGGAGATGTTGTCGCGCGTCTGATCCGCGACCTTCACCACCAGCATCTCGAGGCGCTCGGGGGAGAAGCGCGTGTTGATGTTGGGGATGCTCTGCAGCTCGGGCAGGGAGCGGAAGACCAGCGACGTCTCCGCGAGCAGGAGGCGGATGGTGCGGGTCAGCGCGAAGTTGTAGAGGAGGGTGCCGTTGCGGGCGTCCAGGAGCGAGGTCAAGGGGTTCAGGACGGAGTTGACGGCGAGCTTCTCCAGCTGCTGCTGCAGGAGCTCGGTGGGGGTGAAGCCCACGGCGCAGAGCACGGGTGTGCGGGTGAGCGTGCGCAAGAGGTACCGCGCCGTCGGCGCCCAGATGTCCTTCTCGCTTGCATCATCCGCGCCGTCTTCATTGACCAGTGGTTTCCTTGGCAGCACGCCCAATGCGATCGTGCCGTGACCGGCATGCACGGCAAAGAAGGGATCGCGCTTGGCGACTTCGGGTGGGACGTTCACTCCGTGCGTGAGGATGCCCTGAACATAGCTCGGCCGGGTCTCTTCATTGGGAAAGACCTTCTCGTTCACCTCGTCGATGGTGCCCATCCCGTTCTGCAGGAAGCAGATGGTGCTGGCGCGGGAGAGGCGATGGCGCAGCGGCAGGAGCGCTGCCACGGTATAGGCCGCCTTGGTCGTGAGGATGAGATTGTGGATGGGCTCCGTGGAGAAGGCGTAATCGCCCTTGCCAGTCGTTTGATAGAAGTGCCGGAACGGGGTACTCGGCTGCGCTTGTCCCTCGTCTGTCCCATCCCGGGACGAACGCCGCGGCGAAGCTGCCCGTTCCTCACTGCCTTGAGCTTGCGTCTTCATCGACTCGGCCACCTCGTGCGGCCGCATTGTATCGCCCGCGACGTCGTACAGGTCCGGCGTCCGGGCTTGCATTTCCACGCCATGCCGCCTTCTCACCTGCGGCGCCAGCTCCACGTCAAACCCACCCCGACCGATCTTGAAATCCCCATCCTGGATTGTGATCTCCTGCTTGCCCTTCTCCCACGCGTGCAGTAGGCCGATCTTGTGCAGGATCAGGGTCACCGGCGGAGGGTCGGCGATGCCGCGCAGGGAATGCGCGATCATCTTGCCGATGCTGCCCGTGCCCAGGATGTGGATGCGGCGCGGGATGTCGCTCTGCGCGGAGTACTGTCGGTCGACGGCCGAGAGGGAGCTGCGCATGCGCGCCGTGTCGCCCTCGCTGTCGTCGCCGCCGCGGTCTGCAACCGGTGTATCCGCGTTGGAAGGCGCGCGCGGCACGCCATCGTCCATCGACGCCTTCGCCTCCATGTTGCCGTCCCGCTGGCGATTCCACCACGAGTACTGCACGCGCTGCACGATAGCGACGGCCGCCCGGCCCGCTTCCTGGTCACCGGGCAAGCATCGTCCCCTCGTGCAGGAGGTTATCCTCGGTAGACCGCGGGGTGTGAGAGGCAGGATGGTGAGATTACCACGGCCACGCCATGGCATGTAGAGACGCTCAGCACGGGGACCCTGGCATGTGACTGAGGTCTATGTAGGGGCAGCAGTGGCGCGAGCACTCGCGCGCGGAAATGTATGCTCGTCATCACTGTGCAGGAGCGTTCGGGGGTGAACTCCGCAAGGCACGCCGCCACTTCACTTGGATGTTTGGGGGCAATAAGGATTACTATTCAACTCGCAAATCCATACAATTACAGCCCCATCGGCGGCATGGCGAGGCCACTCATCGAGATGGCTTCTCGGCCAGTGCTCGGAGTGACAGCAAAAGTTCCTCACTCTCACCCCTGGCGGATTGTGCGCCATCGAACATCCGTCAGCGACTTCACAACTGTTGTGCATGGAGCAACGAGATGACTCGCTCCATGCCACCAACAACGGAGTGCCACGTCTAGCGACCAAAAAAGAAGCAAGCGTCGCCAACGTCCCTGCCTTCTCCAACAGATCTGCTGTGGTACTAGTCTTTGACGCGTTGCATTGGTGCCTGTAAGTATGTCTCTCATCTAATAAGCAATAAGCGAGCAAGTGAGCAAGTGGACGCGTGCTGTAGTGCACCGAGTCAGCAGGATCGATCTCAGGACCCTCGCACCTGCCCATGATCCCAGGTTTGATGCGACGAGACTCGGCGCACTCCTCTCCCGTCGTCAAGGCGAGAGAGCAGTCTCGCAGGCGTACCTGGTCGCCAGACGCAGATCCCATTCAAGATACAGACCCCCCGTCCACTTCGGGGTTGCCGCGCAGCAACCTTCCCGCACAGCTCTCTCATCCCCGGTCGCTCGCCTCAAGGCGCATGGCACGCCGCGAGACACTGCTAGGCCACCGCTGCAGCTGCGCGCCTATGTATACCCAAGTATGCCCTTTCTCCCGTAGCTCCCGCAGCTTCCGCAGATCCGCGGGAGTGAACGGCCTCCGGACCACAGTCTCCTTTACACCCATGGACTTGGCAGCTCTACACAAAGCACCAGCGCTACGCTGCAATCGTGCCGCGATGGCCTTGTAGGTGAGGCCACTGGTGCGCAATCGGTACAAAGTCTGAAGCTCTTGCGACGTGTAACGCGGATCTGGGATCCGCGAAGGCAAATTCTCCGCAACGATGGCCCTTCTCACGGCGCCAAGGGTCACTTGCAGCCGCCCCGCTATATCTTTCTTCGTGAGGCCTTCGCCTCTCATGCGGATCAGCTCGCTGGTGTCCTGGGCAGTCCAGGGCCTCCGCTGTCGTCCAATGCTTGCTAGGGTGGGGTATTCGTGCGTGGCCTCGAGGACGGCCAAGGGCGTGCGGTGCAACACAGGCGCGATTTGCTTCATGGTTTGGCCTTCTGCACGCAGCCGATGAAGTTCCCGTAGGTCACTGTCGCTCCACCTGCGACCCCGGCGGTAGGAGACGCTTTCCGGCTGTGTAGAAAGCTTGGAGTGCAGAGCTTCGACTTCGCCCCCTACAGACCTTGGAAGCCCTGCATCCAACCTTGGGAGTGTTGGCTGCAAGCCTAGTCTGAACATGGATTCCGGCCCGGCCTTGGTCGTGGACTCACCCACTGGTGCTCGAAGCGCGGCGTGATCCGAGTCGTCGAGCGACTCGTCCTGGTTCTTGATTGGTCCCGTGCCATGACCTTCAGCTTGAGGTGCAACTTGCGGAGCTCCATGTTCAACCTCAAGCAGCTCTTCATGCGGCACCAGCCCATAGCGCCGCGCCGCCTGCAGCACGCTATTGACCGTCCGCAGCATGCGGTCGCCGACATCCGCCCACGTGACGCCGTCTGTGCGCAGTTCCCGCACGATCTGCAAGTCCTCGGCGGTCCAGTGCGAGGACGCGATCTTCCGCGTCTGCCCATAATACGTCCAGGCCCTCCTGACGCGGCTAGGACTCTGCTGCAAGTGGGCACCGATAGTCTCCCACGTGTCACCTTTGTCCCGCAGCGCCCGCAGGATCTCAATGTCCTGCTGGGTGAACGGCGGAGGCTTGAAACGACGAGGAAGAGCGTAGCGCGCTGCAGCGCTCTCAACACTGCTCACTGACCGCTTCATTTGTAAGCTTATTGTCGGCCAGGACTTACCTTGTGTCCGCAGCTCCCTAATGTCCTCTAAGTCCCGCTTATTGAAAGGCTTGCAGGGCGGTTTCTGTTGGAGTCCACACCGCATGGCTGCCTCTCGCACGCTCCCTTCTGATCTCTGGAGACGGGCCGCTATCTCACTTGCCACGATCCCCTCAGTCTTCAAGCGCGCGAGCTCGTCGATCTCTTCGATGGTCCACGCCTGACCTAGTCGTGTGGGTCTCACTGTGGAGGGCGTTGGTATGCTGTTCATAAAGCGGTTCAATGCGTGACCGACGCTGGATTTCGAGCGTCGCAGTCGGATGGCTATGCTCCTCGCGGAACAGCAATCCGCACGCAGCCGGCGGAGCTCCAATACCTCCTCATAGGTCCACGGTCGCTTCTTGGGCATTGTGGTGATCAAAGGGAGTGCTTCGTCGTTGCCGCCTTCTGTGGAGATCGGTGGCGCTGCCGCCGGTGAGCTTGATCCCGGAGGTGTTGTGCGTATGCTCAATTCTGTGCTTAGCACCGGCCTGAGCTCCTGAACGCTTGCCGGCCCTGCTGTTCGGTGAAGCGCGACGTCGCTTGTGTCTTCGGGGGATGCATCTCCAGATCCGATGAGATCCGCGCCAGCGTAGTCGGACCGCTCCGCGCGTGCACCTCTGGAGACTTCAGCCAGTCCGCCGGCAGGAGAGCCGTCCGGAACGCTCGCGTCAGGAGCCGCCTTCAGAACAGTGCTTTTCGAATCCTGCACTTCCGCCACAGGGTGGCCTGGTTGCTGTCCGTGGTCAAGGCCCGGGCCGCAGATGGCACACTTGGCAAGCTTGAGCGGCGCCTTGAGCTTGAGGGGCCGGGCCTTAGTACGGGCGGTGTTCTTCTTGGTCGCTGCAAGCTGGCCTTGATCGCCTTCAGCTTTGGCAGCATGGTCTTGCGCTGTGTGTTCGTCCATGTGGTTGGCGGGGAAGAAGCGACCACACTGGGTGCACGTCGCTTCTCCCGGCCGTATGCCGGGCGCATGTTCGATTCCAGAAGCTTGCGGCAGAGAGAGCCCGCTTCGCAAAGACACCGTGTGGATAGAGACGCCAGGAAGGCGTGACCTGCTGCCATGGAGGCCAGTGCATCTCGCCTTGGTCGTCGCCGCTGCGCGCGCGCCGGAGGCTGCGAATCGCACTCGCAAGCTATGGAGCGGGATCATCATTGGACCATATATGTATACTCCGAGGGCTGACTGGCAGAGGCATACTCCGAGTGTGTCTCTCGGGATGCTGGGCTACGAGGAGCGCAGACGAAGTGGCGTCAGGACCTCGGGAGACTGCCACCGCCACCAAGCCGATACGCCGACCGCCGGAGGGACGTGGCGCGCGAGGGCGAGCAGGGGCGTGGGCCTGTCAGTCGCAGGTCGGGTCTGGGGCCTGACGGCACGATGGAGGTGCGACAGGGAGGCATGGGGTGGAGGTGGTGCTGCACGGATGCCTTAGGGTGGGCGGGACGCATGTGCCCGAGGCTGCCACGCCGCGTCCTCCCAGCATCACCGAGACTCCGAGAGCTTCTCTACTTGTACCTGTCTGCAGTTGGCCCAGCTCACGGCACGCCAACCTCACGATGGCGGAGATAGTCAAAGCCGACCGGGACTACACCAAGGAAGTCGACGCCGCGCTCCCGCCCGCCGAGCAGCTCGCCGCCGATGGCAAGACGCAGGAGAGCATCGAGCGGCTGCTCGCCCTGGAGAAGCAGACGCGGCAGTCGAGCGACCTCCCCAGCACGTCCCGCCTGATCGTGGCGATCGTGACGATATGCAAGAACGGCGGCGATTGGCCGTTGCTGAACGAGCAGGTGCTGCTGCTGAGCAAGAAGCACGGGCAGCTCAAGCAGGCCGTCACCAAGATGGTCCAGGTGGTGATGGCCTTTCTGGGTGACGCGCCCAGCACCGAGACGAAGCTGAGCGCGATCGAGACGTTACGGACGGTGACGGAGGGCAAGGTACGGCCGGTGGCGGGGCTCCGGGCATTTGAGGCGGCACAGGCTAAAGTTGCATCAGATCTTCGTCGAGGTCGAGCGAGCACGGGTGACACGGATACTCTCGGACATCAAGAAGCAGCAAGGAGACATCGCCGCGGCCACAGACATCCTCTGCGAACTGCAGGTCGAGACCTTCGGATCCATGTCCCGGCGCGAGAAGACGGAATTCATCCTCGAGCAAGTTGCGCTGTGCATAGAGAAGGGCGACTGGACGCAAGCAGGCATCCTCGGCCGCAAGATCAGCACCCGCTACTTCAACCGCCGGCCAAAACGTACCCCGGAAGAGGTTGAGAAGCGGAAGAAGGAGAGGGAGGAGAAGGCGCGCAAAGATGGCGACACCGCAGTCGGCGAAGACACCTCCGCCCCGGACCCCGAGGAAGACGATGTCACAGACCTCAAACTCCGGTACTACGAGCAGCAGATCACCCTCGCCAAGCACGACGACAAGTACCTCGAAGCTTGCAAACACTACCGCCAAGTCCTCGATACCGAGGCCGTGGAGCTCAATCCGGAACACCTGCAAGCCAGCCTCCAGCGCGTCATCTACTTCATCCTCCTCGCGCCCTACGACAACGAGCAGAACGACCTGTTGCACCGCATTGCACAGGACACGCGAATCGCCACATCCTGCCCGACGGAAAGCCAGCTTCTCAAGCTCTTCACCGTCCCGGAGCTAATGCGCTGGCCCTCCATCGAATCGAACTTCGGGACCCACCTCACCTCCACCGACATCTTCTCCTCCCAAGAGAGCAAGGCCGACCCCAAGGCCGCCCAGCGCTGGGCCGACTTCCGCCGCCGCGTCATCGAGCACAACGTCCGCGTCGTCGCCAAGTACTACACGCGCATCACCTTCTCGCGCCTGACCTCCCTCCTCGACCTCCCGGCTGCCGAGACGGAGAAGTACATCTCGGACCTGGTGGTCAGTAAGACCATCTACGCGCGCATCGATCGCCCCGCGGGCGTGGTGACGTTTGAGAAGAAGCGGGATGCGGACGAGGTGCTGAACGAGTGGAGTGGGAACATGAAGAGTCTGCTAGGGTTGCTTGAGCGGATCGATCACCTGATCACGAAGGAGGAGATGATGGCGCGGATCCAGCCGGTGGACAAGAAGGCGACCGTGAAGGCGCACTGATGCAGCTTGTGCAAACGGCCTGGCCTGAAGCAGGTTCAGGGCACGAGTTATGCACGCGGCCGCGTTCGCAGGGTGCTGGTAGAGGCATATGGGGCATGGCCTGGCCGTGGGCTTTTAGTATGTAGCATTAGATGAGTGCGGCAGTGTACTATAGATGCGTTTCGCATCATTCACCATCCGACGGCTGCCTCTCGGCGATCTGCTGCTGGAACATTCGTGGACGTGTTGCGGCGTCCGATGAGTCAGCAATCCGCTCTCTCGACATCAGCTTCGACTCGATCAGTTCCCTCGTCGATGCATCGAAGCTTCGACCTTCATGCCCACGAGAGCTGCACCATCACGTCGCGAGCAGTCTGCACCGTCACGACGGACTCGTAGTGCCGTCAAGAGACAGGCACCCAACGATGCGTCAGTCTCGGGTGGTAATATGTCACGAACCAGGCTGAAGCTGCCGAGAACGAACGGGTCCCTGACCCAGCTGGGCAGCCCTTCTATCGCAGATGCGACTTCGCAAGAGGAGGTGCACGAAGACGATCTCTGTCCTGTTTGCCAGCTCCTGCTCTTCGAACCCGTCGTCACCGGATGTCGCCACACGTTGTGCAAGTCATGCATGGCGACATGGGCCGACGTCTCCCTCGCGACGCCCATGACAATCATCAGTGTTAACGAGGAGCTGCACGACTTTGATTCAGCGTCTGAACTAGTAGCCAATTGCCCCATGTGCCGCACGCCAACGTCCGCTTCACTGGACCGCGGCCACGCCGAGACGCTGCGATCAAAGTATCCCAAGACCTGCGCCGAACGGCAGACCGAGGAGTCCGCCACGGCAGCCAGCCGCGAGAACATCCAAACGATTAATGTGTACATCGGCAACCACCACGAGCTCGTCTCCTCCGCCGACGACAGCTTCAACCGACACCAATGGACCTTCTTCGTCAAGCCCAGCCGCACGGACATCATTGAGGAAGTCCAGATCCTCCTGCACCCGACCTTCCGGCCCTCCCGCATCATACGATCCCGGGCGCCGTACGAGATCCGGCGGCTCGGCTGGGGCACTTTCACCATCAGCGCCGCCGTCATCCTCCGGGCGGGGTACAGTTGGGTGTCATCCGACGCTGAGCCGAGTCCAGACGGAGTGGAAGACGGGATGTTGAGGTTGGAATGGACGTTGGACTTTGAGAGGTTCGGGGGCAAGGGGTCTATGGGCAGGTGCAGGTTGAAGATCAAGAATGATCGGGGTTGGGGTGGCGAGGGAGATGAGGATGATGAGAGGGAGTGGGGCAGGATGGTGAGGCAGTACCAGGCGGATGGGCGGTGGGAGCCGCCGGAGGAAGAGTGATTATCGAAGATGACTTTGTGCTGAATGCTGACTGATGACTACCTATTGCGCACGCTCAATACGCCCTGGATTCTGAAGACTTGCTGCCGCCATGCCTATCCTCCGATTTCCCGCCAATGGCTGTCTTCACTCCTCATCAAGCCTTGTCATCCACAACCGCATGGTGCGAGCTTTGCGCCAATTGATCCCCGCTTCGTCCTCCTCACGTACATCGGCTTCAGAGCCCAAACCTTTCTGCGCGTCTCCAATCGCCTTCTTCCTGCAGTCACCGCACGCCTTGCTCCGACTCTCCTGGGACGGACCAGCGCCAGCAGCAGTTGGGTGGCAGCTCTTGCCACATGGGTGTGCCCGGCCCTTCGCCGGAATTGGATAGTCCTTGCGCGAAGCGCGGATCACGAAATCAAAGAGCCGAGGAGCCGACCCGCCGATAATCCACATGAAGGCGAGCAGATATGCCGCTTGTAGGAGCGTACTGACGGAAGCCGCTGCCGCGCTCACGGGCTCGTACGCGCATGCCGGGGTATAGCAGATCGGCCCGCCCTTGCCGGAGGTGTTGATGCCGCTGTCATCCAGCAAAGCCGCAACAGGTGTTAGTGTTTGACTGCTCGGCAGAGGACTTGATGTTCCATTCGAATTAGTCGATATCGCTGCAGCGTCTGCGCCGGGCACCAGGCACATGATGATCGGTAGAACGAGCGCGGCGAGTCCCCATCTTGACAGGAGCACCATTGAGAGAGGGAGCGCAGTGCAGAGCCAATCCCTGACCTTGATGTCGCTCAGGTTGCATTGTCGCTGGTAAAGTGAGTGTTTGGACATGGCGCTTCCAAGTCCGTGACCTGCAGGCTGCGCTTTGCTGATAGAGACAGAGACGACCAAGTGCGTAGAAGGCATGCTGAGATACACGCCTGGGGTATGGCTGTCGCTAAAGGAGGATAGTACTGAAGGGAGCGGGAGATGGAGAAGACGGCGGCAAACACTCTAGGATGTAAGCGAAAACAGTCAGAACTAGTGAACAGACCTGTAGTACGATGGGAAGTAGAGGAGAGCAGTCTGTCAGTGAAGATGATGGCATCGTAGCAGATCCAGTGCTATCTAATGGCCATGTCATACGAAAGTAATGTACTGACTGGCCTGCTGGTCTCCATCATGCAGATTGCCAGTCACTAATGACCTAACCAAGCCAGCAGCGGCTCTGCCAGCCGAGCCTCCGCTCACGAGGCCGTCGGGGCAACAGTAGGCGGCGTCACTGTCGTGGTACCAAGGTGCACCGTCGTTGTCAGGTGGATCGTCGTGGTGCTCGTGGATTCAGGGCTGCAGTCCGTCAGCGCGCTGTCTATCCGGCCCGCACTGGACTCTCGGACTCACGTAGAAGAAGCAAGCTCAACAGTCAGCGTTTCAAACACCGTCGGCGCCGTGGACACCGACGCCATCGCCTTGGACGTCGTCGTCCACTCCGTCTGATACTCCGTCTCCATCGTCGTCATCATGCTGAACGTCGTAATCAGCTCCGTCACGTTCGCGACCATGGTCTCCCAGATCATAACGCCCGATGGCCCGTGGATGGTTGTCGAAATGTTGAGAGTGACCGTCGAGGTGGCCATCGAAGTGACCAGGCTCGTATGCCAGACCTGATACTCCGTGATGCACTCCTCGGTGCCGTTCGCGAAGGTTTGGCAGACCTTGCGGATGACGTCTGAAGGCGCGGTCGCCGCGGTGAGGTCCTGCCAGGGGGCGATGAAGTAGGTGGTGAGCGTCTGGATGCTTGGTGCTGGGGTGATCAGAGCCGTGGCGTTCGTGGCCGTCCCAGTCGCAAAGACGGAAGTGCCGTTGGAGCTGCCATTGGCTGGCGAAGTGGATGTAACGAGCGCGTAGCCGTACCGGCTGGAAAACGTGATCTCTTGCGCACAGTTGGTCACAGGGTAGGTCGTGACTAGCCCACTGAGTGTGGTATCGCAAACCATGGTCGCTGTCTGGCTGTAGATCGTCGTGCAGGTGCCGTTGCCCGGTGGGGTGGATATTGAATAGTTGTGATACGGCGCAGTGCTAGGTTTCAGGGACGGTACCGGGGTGGTGGGCAGGAAAGCGAGCGGCGGCAATTCGCACAGTGTGAATTGCGGCACATACGAAGTGACCAGTTGGCTTTGCTCTGTGACTGCTATAGGTGACGCGCCGGGCGAAGGCGTGATCATGGTGAGCACCCGGACCGAGGATGATGTTGTTGATTCGCTGGTCGTCTTTGGCGATGCCACGACGGGCGGTCCAACTTGTCGTCGCTGGACCTCGACGGCCTGATGAGCATGCTTGTGCTGTGCGTGTCGGGCTTCTACAATGGAGGCGATCGCAAAAAGCGTGCAGACTGCTTGAATGAAATTCATGGTTCGTAGGCTGTCTCCAGGACGTCCTCCTGTCCAGTCGCTGTTTGGTTAGTAATGAGTGCCTGTCGCTGCCAGTCCAAATACGAGACCGCGACGTCGAAATCGAACATGAGTATCGTCGTCCATTCCTATCGGTAGTGGTCCAAACAACATGGCTGATGTTGCGGGGTGCGGAATGTAGCAGTCCTGCGGCAAGGCGCTCATACATCATCCCTTTCCTTTAGCGTTAGCGCGAGAAATTGATGTCGTATCTTCAATCGCTGTCCATGCTCTCATCACCATCATGGCCACCAGAGCCACTTCCAGCATGCTTTCCGTTGGTCAAGCCTTCTCCGCGCCTGCTCAGACGAGCCTGCTCGCGCTCGAGCAAAGCTCTGTTTTCAGCATGGATCGCTTCCATCTTATCGAAGCTGGCGTTCTGAAGTCGTCGCATTGCATCTAGCTGTGCTTTGAGCGCCGCATTACGCTCCTGCAGTGTCATCTCCAGGCTTTTCGTCGGCTGGTCATCCAGCGCCATGAAATCCTCAGACTGATCGCCCGAAGCACCGTTGGCGGCCTGTACGGGACCTTGTCCCCACGATGCCAGCTCTTGGAGACCTTCATCCAGTAGACTCTGCGAGAAGAAGGGAGCTGCAAGCGCTTCCTGGAATGCCGACCTCGCACCCCCTTCACCAGCTTCAAGGTTCGTGATCAGCTCAATGTTGAGCGTATAATTGCCCGGCACATTGCCATCGCTGCTGTCGAATGCGCCGAACCTCGGCTTCACCACGTTTGGCATACTGATCTTGCGTGCGACATTGTGAGGAAGGCCAATCACTGGGAGGAAGGTCACGTTTGTCACTGGTCCAGGCAGCGGGCTCTGCAGCACGTCCGCCCGCGATCGACCACTCGCAACATCCCAAGTCAGTACTGTGCCAGTCTCATGACCGGACAGCAGTGTAGAGCTGTCGAAAGAGAGGCTCATACACAGTGTGGCGCCACTCGAGCCCTCTGGCGACTTCCAATGGGAGGCGCTTGGCGGCTGTATGGGTGCTGCCACACTCCCACCATGCTCAATTGCAGTCGCTGCAGAGGGCTCGGCCGATGTCGGTGCTGTAGCGTACATGTCAAGCTGCTGCACGCTTCCGTCGTCGTAACCCACGTAAGCTGCTCTGTGTGCCGACTCCATTGCAACACAAGTAGGCAGCGAAGGCAACAGGTACGTCCGTACAACCGTGAGCGTGTGCAGGTCCCATATCAGGCAGGTCTTGTCCCGCGACGTGGATATGGCCAGATTGCCAAAGCCTGAGCTATGTCCGACCGCCAGAGCCGTGACCTCTGCTCGGTGGGAGGTAAACGTCTGCAATGGCGAAAGCGCCTGTGAGCCGACGTTGGCGAAGGATAGGAGGCCTGGCAGCGACCAGACGTGCACCGTAGAGTCTGCCGAAGCCGAGAGAAGGGTATTGGAGGTTGGATCGACGGCCAGTGCCGTGACCGCTTGCAGATGAGCTTGCGAAGTGGTCAAGAGTCGTCCGGTACATAGCTCCCAGAGAAAGATGCGGCCCTCGGCCGTGCCTAGGACGAGTACTGTGTCCTTGCAGGCCAAGGCAAGACAGGTGATGCGTTCGGTGAAGGGCACGGTCGCCTCCTGGTTGCCCTTCTCTCGGTTGTAGACGTGGACCACTGCCTTGCCTTCCTGGGCAGCGAAGACATGGTTCTCGCTCACGGCCAAGCAGTTCGGTGCTGTGGCGCTTTTCTTGAAGATGGCTCGCTGTTGATCCAGCGGTTGGAGCTCGTGGACGAAGATGGCCGCATCTTTCGCCACACTTGTGCCAGCGGCCTTCTCCGGCACGCCTATGGAGGCGATGAATCTCTCCGTCAACATCTCCGCCTAAGGTGAGTGGAATCGCCTGCGTAATGAATCTTAATTCGTCGATCGCGAGTTTTCTTAAAACTGCGGCCGCGTATCGCCGCGCTTGCGGCCGCCCACTCCCGCTCGACTTTAAGACTTTCTTCTCGCCTTGAATGTATTCTTAAATCAACGATGTCCGACTCCGATGGTGATCATGGCGGTGTGCCGCTTGTCGAAGGCTTCGGAAACTCGGCATCGCCAGAGCCACAACAGACTACGAAGCGAAAGCGCGAGGACGAGACAAAACCGGAAAGCAAGCGAGCCGCGAAGCGGAAGAAGACGAAGAAGCCCAAGGATGTAGACGACGAGGCGCTGGATGTCGAGCTCGGGGTCAACCACGCGATCGCGCACATGGACAGTCGCCTGCTCGCGGACCACATCGCGCAGCGGACCAAGCACTTCCAGCCGGACATGAGCATGGTGGAAGCCGAGGATCTACACATCCCCGAGCGAGCCATCATGGACACGACCTCGTGGGACCGATCGCGGGCAACGGATGATCTGGCGAGCTTCGTGGAGAAGTTCGCAGGACCTAGACGCAGCAAGAAGGGCCGCATGCTGGTGAATGCGCCAAAGGAGAAAGGCAGTCCGCACACCCTGATCGTCGCTGGCGCGGGGCTGCGGGCGGCGGATCTGACGAGAGCGCTGCGGAGGTTTCAGACGAAGGAGTCGATGGTGGCGAAGCTGTTTGCGAAGCACATCAAGATCAAGGAAGCGGTGGAGATGGTCGGGAAGTTGAGGATGGGAATCGGTGTGGGTACACCGCAGAGGATCATCGACCTGCTCGAAGATGGTACGGCTGCTACGCTAATGACGCACGGCGAGATGGAGTACTGACTGCGCGAGAAGGCGTACTGAAGACGACCCACCTCGAGCGCATCGTCATTGACGCGTCGCACATCGACCTGAAGAAACGCGGCATACTTGATATGAAGGAGACGCAGGGACCGCTTGTACAGCTACTGTCTCGCCCGAGCTTGAAGGAGAGCTACGGGTGTGAGGCTGGCAAGGTCGAGCTGCTGTTCTACTAGCCACGAATGCCTCTCGAAACTCCCCCTATTCTGCTCTACCCGTGAGCAGGGACGCTGTCGAGCAAGTGGCACGCTGATGGCCGGTCGTAGTGGTCGGACAGGTAAGCACATATGAGAACGCTTCAGACACGCTTCTCTCCTCTGCCCCTCTTTGGCATCAAGTCTCGGCGGGTCTATCTGATCGTAGAAAGTCGTCCAGCACACGCCATTGCCTCGCCCTCGCATCGAGCTTGGCCTGCCCTCGTATGTCGTGGCTTGGTCATGGCTATTCAGGGCTGTGATTGGACTCATCACCAGTCGTCCCTTCCTCACATGCTCAAGAGCGCCAGCCTCAACTTGATGGAATTGCAAAGCTGATCGAGGCACTCTCGAATGATCCAGCTCTTCCATCTTTGGCAAGCACTCAGCAGATGCAACCCATTATTCAGCAATACCGCGATCGCCGCCCCAGCTCCATGCCGCCGCAAGAAGCAAGTACGACCGACCGCTCTTTCCATCTTCAGCAGGGCCCGCTGCTTAGCTTCCCACGTGTCGCCAGCATGGCGCTGATCCTCACTTCACGTCCCTTCGACAGACTTTTCTCACAACCTTGCAAACCTCTCGACGCCGGTGACTCAACTTCTCTTCCACCGACGACCAGCATCCTCATACCATTGTCACTCGCTCAACCTCATCCACACCCTCATTCGACCAGAACAATAGCAACAAGTATCCGCCACAATGGCACCGCTCATCTCCCTATACTCACTGCTCACCACGCTCGTGGCGACCATCGCCGCGCAGGCAAGCCAAGCCGTACCTTCCGGTGAGCCACTCCTCGGACACCACAAGCAGAAACAAGTCACTGACTATCCACAGACTGCACTTCAGCCGCTTGGCTTCAAGCTCTCAGTCAGTCAGGCTGTCTCGGCAATTTTGACGAAGTCAAGTGCATGTGCACTGTTGAGGCCAACTACCTGGTACGCCTTCTTAGTCACCAGATTGTCGACGACGTACTGACAGACTTGCAGCTCTTCTACGACGACAACCTCACTTGCATGTTCCAAGACGAGTTCACGGGCCTCAGCAGTGAGATGGAGTGCATCGGCTACCGCCACCGCATTCGCGATGCTGCCACCACCGATCCTGCGCCCGCAAGCATCGCGTCAATCGACTTGCCCGTGCCGACCACCTTCGCGACGCGCGTGAAGCGTGCTCCGGCCGTTCAAATCGCCGCCTTGACGCCGTACCAGACCATCCCGCCTTCGCGGGGCAAGAAGCAGCCCACCACGCCATGGTCGAGCAACTCGTACGCTCACACGATCTGGTACTGCGGAGTCCCCGGTGCCGCCTGCAACGAGGCCGCAGTGGGTTCTGACACGCAGCCGGAGGCGTTCAATCACGGCAAGCCCGACCATGACATCATCCCCGGCCCGCTGAACTCGACGTACTCCGTGCCGCCGCACCATTCGACCGCCGCCGGCGTGTTCCCGCCCATGGAGAAGCGCCAGGATTTGTCGAACCTGCTGAGCGCGCTCTACGCCATCGCTGCGGCCCAGCAGACCACCAACCGCGTCGACTTTCCCTACGGGCAGAGCCTAGCTCAGCCCCCGTCGCCTCCTGGCATGAAGCGAGGCATGCCCATTACTACCGATTCGCTGGGGCCTATCACGACCACTGCCACGAGTAATGTTGACTGTAGCACCGGCAGCGCGCATGCTCATCGTGATATACCGACCCCGATTCCTGACATTGGCATCTGTGAGAAGGGCATCCAATGTGCGGATGGAGAGTGAAGCGTTGTACGGATTGCTTGAATGCGCTGCGGCTCGCAAGTTTGCACCACAGCATCCACGAGAGATCGGACGCTTGGGAGAGCTGAGATGCACGTGAATAATACTGAGGATGGATATGCATGGTCGTTGTGTGTCCATGGGCCCGAGCGGCACCTTAATCATATGGAAGTGTGTAAGGGATGAACTGGTACTGCTCATGCCTCACAACATCGTACATGTATCCTACACGGCCTTGCCTGACCACCGATCATCGTCCAGTCTGTCTTCACGCACATCGCCCTCATCCAACCCCTTCTCCTCAGCCATCATGACCCTCCGCAAAGTCACGCTTAGCGCTTCGAACCCTATAATTCCCCTTCTTCCAGCGCGCGCCGCCCGTGACGAACTCGAGCGCCCCCTCATACCCATTATCGAAGTTCCAGCGGAACAACCCGCTCACGTGGATCAGGAACTGCGCCAGCCCGCCGATCAAGTTGTGCTCGCAGTACGAGCCCAGATCGAGCTGGGGATCCAGGTACATCTTCTTGAGCGCGCGGTGGATCGAGCGGCGGGCGCGGCCGACGTTGTGGCTGTCCGGGTCGACGGGGACGCCCTCTTGCTCCCAGGGGAGGAGCGCCGTCATGGTCAGGTCCTTGACGCGCAGCGTGGGCCGCCCGTCCACGCGCTCGTGGCCGAGGGTCAGCGAGAAGCGGGTCCCGTGGGAGATTGTCAGGCTGCGCAGGTGGCGCACGCCGAAGCCCCCGGCGTCCGTGTGCGCGAGGTTGTACAGCCATCTCGATGCAGCCGGTGACCCCTCGTGGATGTCGTCCTCGCCGAGCTCGAAGTGGAAGCTGCTGCTCATGAAGTTCATCTGCTCTGCCTCCGCTCTGATACGTGGATCTGCGGCTAGTAGAGGCAGGGAGGCGAGTTGATCGATGCCGTCGACGGGTCGCAAGATGGTACTGTCTTGGAGAGCGTGGTCGTAGATGATGTTGCGGAGCTCGGCGGGCAGATCAAAGAAGCCAGTTGGCCTTGTATTGAGCTTCTGCATGTCGGGCATCTGGAGGTTCGACATACTGGGTCTGCTGGACGAGGGGTTGGGTTCGACGGTGGACACACTGTTGTGCGTGGATAAGTTCAAACAAGGCTGGCCTGCAGCGTAGTATGCGTGTATGAATGATATCCACAAGTGCGTGTCTGCTGATAGCCGGCTGTCCTTATGTGTCTCGGGAAACCTAGTCACTGAGACCTTGGAACAACACATCTGAAGGCCCAGTGAAGGCTTTGTCCCCGGACGTTCGAAATGTAGCAAATCCACACTACGCATTGTGGCGGTCAGTCTGCTGGAAGACCAAGATATTTCCGTTGGCGATGGCCGACAAAGACGAGGAGCACTGTGTAGAGAAAGTTAGACAAGGAGGGCACTCCTATCCGGCGGAGTGTGAAGGATGACGGCACGAAGATGAGCAACTCCGGCGTATCGCACCATAGAAGCCAGAAGGGGAGGCCAGCGAAGGCACGTAATCTCCTCACCAGCAGCGTCCAGGGCGTCAGCAATGCGGCTGCGATTCGGGATGAAGTCGATGTAGTGCTCTCAACTGACAGCCGACAATGGCTTGAGCTATGAACCAGCACATTAGCAGCGAACCTGAGCACTCATGTTCCTGCAGGACGATGGGTACACGTGTTGCAAAAGGGGTATCCGCTGTATCCTAGGAACGCCACGCTAATCCAAAGTGCGATCATTCATCCAGATCTTCATCATTGCGTCGTCAGAATTTCTCCATCAGATTTTTCCTCACAGTCCACATGCGGGCTCGCTTGCCGTAGATGTACATCGCTGTGGAACGTCAGCTTCGTTCTTCACGGACAAGCAGCCGCCACTGCGAAGGAGCACCTACGTATCGTACTCAGAAGACAAGCAACCTGGATCCCACCAATAGCGATGAAGACGTTCTTGCTCCCCTCCGAGTCCAGCCACTTATTGAAGAACAGACTGAACACCAGTCCATGGAAGACGTTCTTGCTGAAGTTCAGCGTGACCAGAGCCTCGCCGGCATACTGCCGATACGAGTCGACGGCAAAGGTGATCGCCGTGGTCGAGCCGAGGGAGCAGCCGAAGGAGATGAAGCCAAAGAACACCGTCGGCACGATCCAGGCGTCGTGCTCCTGGGCACTCCAGCCGAACCCCATCAGGCCGATGGCGGTGAATATGGCGATGGGGATCGCCATGACCAGGCGGAACTCGGGCTCGTAGATACCGCCATTGCGTCTCGCGAGCGCGCGCACGACTATATCCGAGACTTTGCCTGCCACTGCTGTGCCGAGCACGCCGCCAATGAAGGGTGAGATGTACACAAGACCAGCTCCCAACGGCGTGAAGTTGTACGTTGCGCGGTTCTCGTAGATCGATGCCACGGACTCCGAGAGCACGATCAGCCAGCCAATGGACAACGAGTAGACCAGTGCGCTCCAGAGGATGCTGGGGTAGGCGAAGAGGATGAACGGGCGAAGCGCTACGCGGAACCAGTTGTCGTGCGATAGGCGGCCGGACCACGGCTTAAGCTGCTGGGAGTATGTCTTCTGAGGCGCGGCTACGTAGCGCTGTACATAAGGGTTGGGCGGCTTACCAGGCCCGGTATGCATGTCCGCAGACGCTGACTGCGATACATGGGACATGATCGAGGATGTCTGGGCTTCCAGTGCTGAAGGGTCGGTGTCGTGGGTCCCAAAGTAGTCAACATCGGCACCTTGTGGTCGGTCCACTGCGACTGGCTGTTGACTGTTCTCCTCCTCTGATGTATTTTCGCTTTTGCCGACCTTTTGTGAGTGCTCGCCACCATCGTCTCCGGCCTCGAAGTGAGCGTGTCTCTGCGCGCTGGTCGTCGGAGCTTGTCGTCCTTGTCGTCCGATATCTCCTTGTCCTCCTTAAGCGAGGCCTTACGCCTTGCTCCAGGGCTCAGGTTCCAAGACTGCACCTTGAAGAGCTCCGGGAGACTGTGCTTGCGGCTTCGTCTGCTTGTGAGGCACCGGGCTTCTATCCCAGAACGTCTCGGGCACGAAGAAGAACAGCAAGCACAGCCCCAGCCCGACCACCATAGCCACAATGTAGAACACCCACCGCCAATGCAGACTCTGGATGATCGCCGCGCTCACGAGCGGGACCAAATTCTTCCCTCCCAAGAGCAAAAGCGTGTAGATGCCCAGTCGGTAAGCTTTCTCATGTAAGAAGTAGATCTCGGCGACTGTCGCCGATGGGAGGCACTCGACGGAGGACACCGCTATGCCCTGAAAGACCCGCGCGGTGACCAGGCTGGCGAAGTTGGGCGAGAACCCGCACCAGAGCGAGGTGAGCACGAAGCAGACCGCTGCAGCCAGATAGACAGGCCGCTTGCCGAACAAGATCGCCGTTGGCGAGAGCAGGACGGATCCCACGCCCAGGCCCATCATGTACAGGCCAGTCGTGAGAGCAACGCGAGGTACCGAGACGCCGTAGTCGGCCGCGACTTCTTTGAATCCAGCAGCAAGGATCGGTGTGATGCCTCCGCCAATCATGCAGTAGAAGCCCAGGGAGAACAGTGCAAGGTCTCGGCGCCAGGCTTCCCAATTCAGCGGGTCGTTCGCGGAGTCATCGGGCTGGGGCTCGAGCACGAACTTGCCGTCTGCCGTGCGCTTCTTCTCTGGCACCGGCGCGCGCCATCTTCTCACAGATGAGCTTGACCGGGAGAGGGGGTACGGCGAAGGTAGCGACGACGCCGATGTGCGAGCGGGTGCATTTCGCAGACCCAGCGGCTCGTTGTACTCGGAGACCTTGGACAGCAGCAGGACGGAGCCGGGTACCTCGTCCGTCTCGGCGTCGTTCAGCATGCCCATCGTCCACCTCAACCGTCTCTTGTCTGCGATCTGGGAGAAGTCCGACGTAGACGTCCTATTACTCGGCTGCCCCTTGCGCCCGTTCCGAGCACCCAGCGCCCGTTTCCAGTCTATATGCTTCCTCGCTGGCTCCTCATCGACTGTCGTCGCTGCTGGGACCGCCGCAGCCGGGTCACCGCCACCATCCCGCTCATGTTGGCTGCCAGCCATCTGTCGAGTGCTGTCTTGCGCAGTAATGGGATGTAGGCTCGTCCAGCGAGCTATAGAGGTCTATCGCTGGTCCAGTGTCATATGCGCGTTATTTCGAAGGTGTAGAAGATGCCTGTCGAAGATATATCAGAGGACTCCAGGCGGATCACACGCGCCTGATTTCGGAGGGCGGGTCACGAGCGTGTGCGGCTGTGCCAACGAAAGGAAGCAGATGACAAGACTGAGCCTACCGACATGCCACCGGCCGCAGCAGCCAGGTAATCTGATGAGCTGCTGGCTGTAGCGTGCCAGGTCTCGCAAAGCAATTATATCCAGGTACGTGTATGCTCGAGATACCGAAGTTGACGTCGAGTCTTGGCCATCGCTGATTCGGCCCGTTCCACATTAGATTCTACATGTATGGACACGCCACGGACATCAGTAGCCATGTGGTAACCTCCACGGGCTCACATCGATCGCACCGAGTTGCACGTTCCGTGAGGACTGGCCCAGACGCAGCGGGCTGCGATGGCATATACCGAAAGCAGGACGCGCCAGACCTGCACGACACACTAAGGCAACATAACTGCACATCATGCAGCTAGACGAGACTCATCATGTGAGCTTGTGCGAGCTGCGAAGCTCTGAAGCTCGTCAGGGTATATTGGAGGATCGCGGCTATTGCGTGACTGCCAGGCATCGGGCGGTACCGTGCGTGGCGAGGACGGAGTCACCCTCCGAATAGGACTAGGAGGTCTACTGACATGGCCCATGGCGCTTATCACAGCGTATAGATGAAGAAAGGGCTCTTGTCGCCCATCTCCAAGAGCTGCTGGTCACCATACCGAGCCCGGATGGCATCCTCGCCCTCTTCCTCGATCATCTTCCGGCGTCGCTCGTTCTCCCTCCTGCACGAGAGTCGCAGCACGAAGGCCATGATGATCGCCGCGATGCTGATCCCCAGGCCCGTACCGAAGCCGGCCGGGTACTTGGGCTTCTGCTTCGCGATGAAGATGTTGGACCCGGCAATGCCGCCGAAGTTGCCGACGGAGATGAGCAGTGCCATGCCGACGGCGCGCTTGGAGGAGGGTGCCAGGTTGTTGCCTAGCCGACTCGTCAGCGAGCGCACTACACTCCAGACCTCGCGACGATACTCACCAATCCAAGTCACGATCTGGATGAAGGGGCAGTATAGGCCCGCGGCGACCGGAAACAGGAAACCATAGCTCAGACCGGGCAATCCAGGATGCGGGATCGCCAGTTGTCCGATGAAGCCGACCGCCGCAATGGCAAAGCCGGCCATGATGAACGGCGAGCGTTGCTGCACCTTCTCCGACCAGAAGGCGAAGATGAGCACCATCAGCATGGCGAAGACGTAGATCGGGATGCTGAGGAGCTGGGCGTTGGCGGAAGAGTAGCCCAGCTCTTCGATAATGGTTGGCACGGTGGCTGTGAAGCCATATGTGCCGATCGTATTGCCCTACGCGCATGCGTCAGTACATCATCCCATCGCTGAGCAACGGGACCTTGATACCCAGAACATCACCCATGCGCCCCAGATCCGAGGCTCCTTGAAAGCGGCCAGAATGAGCTTCCTATTGATCTTGTCGCTGTTGGTGACGCGGCCGTGGCCGGAGCCAGTCTCCATCACCAGGCGGTTGACAATGATCTCCCTCTCTCGCTCCGTGAGGAAGCTGGCGGTTTCCGGGCTGTCGGGGAGCAGCTTCCAGATGATGAGGGACAGCGCAACGGGAACCAGGCCTTCGAGGATGAAAATCCTATCGAGCGGTCAGTATTGTCGACTGACCTCGCAGACGTCGACACGTACCATTGCCAGCCGCCGAGGCCATTGATGCCCTCCATATGCTCGATGCCGAAAGCCAAGAGCCCCGAGAATGCTCCGGAAAGCGACGCAGCGGTGTAGAACACAGCCATCCGCTTCTGCACCTCGTAGCGCTTATACCAAATCGTCAGGAGGTAAGTCGCAGCTGGGAAGAATCCGGACTGATCGCAGAGGTCAACAGGAATTCTTGAGACCAGGTATCCAGCCACCGATGTGGATGGCGACTCACCTCAGCCACGCCGAGGAAGAAGCGAGCAGCGTACAAGCCGTTCCGGTTCGAAACGATCCCCATGAGCGTCATTACCACGCCCCAGCAAAACATGAGGATGGCGATCCAGCGGCTGGGCTTCATCATCTTGAGGACGATGTTGGACGGCACCTAGAAGAAGCCGTAGGAGACGAAGAACAGCGTGACGGCCGTGTTGTACTGGAGCCCGGTGAGGCCGAGGTCGGTCGAGAGCCCTGCGATCTTGGCATTGCCGATGTTCGAACGATCTGAGCGGGAGAGAATGAGCCATGTGTTTCGGGACTGGGGCCGGGAAGCTTCGCGACTAACCTATGAAGGCGACGAGGTACAGCAGACTGAGGACTGGGACGAGGCGGTAGTCGATCTTCTTGAGGATGCGCCGCTCCTCTTCAGGCGAGACGTGGACGACCGTGTCCGCATACTCCTTGTCCCCGGTGGCCAGCTCTTCGCCAGAGTAGTCATCGGACGCTGCTTTGTGCCCGTACTCGACCTTGTCGTTCTGATCCAGACTCCCGGCCTTGCTCCCGATGCCTGCCATGGCTGTCAAGGTTATCACTCGAGAAGTCGCGTGAACGGATACTTCGTAGTCAAAAGCAAAGGAGAGGCCAGGACGCTTTCGATTCGAGGCAAAACCTAGATGCGTCGCACTTCATAATGGCGTCTTATACGCAGCCGATCTGCCGATTCGGTCATAATTGCGGTAGTCGCGGTGTGCGTATCGGTACCGTACGGCAACGCATCATCCTCGGCGACTCATCAAAACGTGCATCGGCGTGGAGTACCGTCGGCCGGGTATCGGCCATGCCCATGTGCGCCCAGTGTGTTTCATGCACGCATTGGATAAGCTGGCGAGCTTTCCATCAATGGGAATGAGGCGTCGCGCGTCGTTGCTCCGGATCGACACTCTGGAGGATGCGAGGGTGTGGAGACAAGCGGGGGACGGGCACGCAGTTGAGGAGGCGTCTTGGCGGGTTGTGGGCTGCAGTGCGGCTTTTATTATTATATTATTATGGGTACAGGTATGTACATGTAAGAAGGTATCTCTGATGCAACGTCAGCGAGGATAAAGTCGAGCAGGCAACTCTGGCGAGTCGCTTGCGGACGCGTTGTGATTGTGAAAAGTCGCTCCACCTCCCTCGCCATCATCGTGCGTGCGATGTACATCTACGATGTCACGGGACGTAAACGTGAAGCCATGGACGTATCGACAGCTGCGCGCTGATTTTCTCGCATCCAGCTGGTATGTAGGCAAGCTTTTCTTCCTCCGATTGCTACTCGCGCTTTTGGTTAGCGCCTTCAAGACACCATAACTACCTCCCCGATTCCTGGCACGCCATCAACCAAGACATAGACCACGTACGGGCCCGGCGGCGCAACATTGTTACTCGGCGGTGCCGTGACCGTGATAGTCTGCGCCGCTGCTCCCGCGTCCCAACCCTGCGTCTCCAGAAACAACATCCGATGGCTCATATGGACCGCATGCGTCACGAAGCCTCCATGATACAGCGCAACCTTGACCTGCCTCGCATTTGGTGGAGCCGTGAATGCAATCGTGAAGGTTGATGAGTCCGCCGGGACGGTGGTCTGCGATAGCTCGATCCCCGTCGGTCGGCGACGAGCATTCGCTCCGCTAAGGTATGGCGGGGTGTATACTTCGACAGCGAACTCGGTTGAGAAACCCTGCGGGTCGACGGCGGGCGCAACGACAGGCATCTGGTCCGGATTGCTGCCTGCGAGTAGGAGGGTACCGTCGAGTAGCAGCAGCGCGACCGAGTGGTACAGTCGCGGGATAGTACTCGAAGCACCAGCCGTCCATCTCTTTCCAAGCGGCGCTTCTGGGTCATAGATGAGCACTTCGAGGGCCGGGTCCGTGGCGAGGTTGAAGCCCTCAGCACCTCTCTGAGCTCCGTTGATCCAGAGAACGGTGCCGTCTGGCAGTAGCACGCCTTCTACCATGCCGCGGCCTTCCGGCATGGAGTCCATCTCCCATTGCGCGTTCGTGGCGAAAGGGCTGCTGCGGCCGCAGCTCGGGTCGGTAGGCGATGTGATGTCTTGATACGCACCACCACCGCAGACCACGATCTCGGGCGTCCAGTTGTTGGCAGGGCTGAGCGGAAGCATGACTGAGCCGCCGGTATTGGGGTAGGTGCGATAGTCTCCCGGCTGGTGGTGATCAGTGTTGAGTCAGTTGGTATGTATCGAATGGACGAACTCACAAGGTCTGGGAATGATCTGATGGTCTTCTGACTTGCAGCGTCGAAGATCTCGGAGCTCTTGCTGGCGAAGACAAAGAGTGTTGCGTCCGGCAGCAGGTGGATAAATGGATACCTGTTGACCGGGTCAGCCACAAGCGTTACGTGCCTTCGCTCACAAAACATACATATAGTAGGGCTGTGCCCTCACCAACAGATCCATGCTGATCGACTTTCCATTCGTCACGCCATTCACGTCCAAGATCTCGAAGGTCGGGTTGTTGTTCGCTAGGACTGTTGGGTTCAAGCCATTCAGAGATCCTGATGCGACGAAGACGGAACCATCGGGCATTGTCTGACACGTCGCATACCATCTCGCGGTGTCGAGCTGATTGCCTGCGGGCTCGACCCAGTCATCGCCATCAAGCGAGGCATCTGTCGACGACCGACTCAAGTAGCGGAGACCTTTGAAGCCGTCTCCGACGGTGTC
>JAWDJV010009536.1:0-33223 GCA_033119285.1 Teratosphaeriaceae sp. CCFEE 6253
TTAGCTAAGGGCTAGATACGCAAATCCTAGTTACCTACGGCCTTACTAGTAATGTTCGTTCCAAAGAAACTAGACAAACTACGGATGGTTATCGACTACAGACGACTTAACACGATCATGATTAAGAATCGGTACCCGCTACCGAACATCGAAGAAATGAAGAATAGGCTTACCGGAGCATAGTAGTTTACTAAGATCGACCTACGCGACGCCTTTTACGGTATACGCATAGCCGAAGGTAAAGAATAGAAAACCGCCTTTAGGACACGCTTTAGACTCTACGAGTTCGACTATATGCCTTCTAGCTTAATCTAAAGGGCTTGGGCTATCCGTACACGCTCTTCTACGAGACGAATAGCGTCGAGTAAGAGCGTCTTGTCGGTTTTGTCGGCTTGCTCCTTATATAGCTAGTATTTAGTTATGCTAAGGTTGCCTGCGGCCCGATAGAACTCCGCTTCTATGTCTATAGCTAGGTCTCTAGCTAGATCGTACTGCTCCTGCAGCGTCTTGTCCGCGTTAGTATATTTGTTAAGGTGCCGGTAATCGATGCTAAGCTCGCCCTTAACCTCAATGCGCTGGACCCTATCTATGTATTGGGAGTCTAGGGCTTGCAGATGAGCCTTGACTGCTTCGTCGTACTTATTGTGCCGGCGGGTCACTTCGGCAAGCTCAACTAGGATTGCGAGTTTATAGTGTTCCGCATTCGGGAATCCTCGTTCGCTACAGAGTGTTTCGGCGTCATGCAGCGCGTTCTCCGCCATCTCCCACTCCGCCTTCTCGCGATACTCGCGGGCGCGCGCTCGTAGTCGCATGAAACGACCCACATTGCCAATGCCTATGTCGGCCATGGCGCCTATATGCCACGGGGAGCAACGGCTAGAGACTCCCAAGTCCAGACGGGGCGTGGGAAGCTTAGTGTCGTCGTGAAGATAGGTATGTGAAGGCTAATAACAAGAACAAGCTCCGTTCCCTCGACGAGCTAAGCTACTGCATCCAGTGGCGTCGCATGAAGGCTAGTGCGCCTGCAAGCACCGAACCCACGACCATTTCTGCTTACCGTTTCCACTGCGACGGGGCGATCGACACCCTGTTGGCGACAGCTCCATCACCAGCAGAGCACGCTGACGAGCGACAGTAGTGAACGACACCCGGGTCTGATCGACCGCTCGGGTGGTCTTCCTCAGGCGTTATTATTGCTTGGGAGGAGCTCGAGAGGGTGGAGTCGCCTTCTGCGAGCCGGGACGCTACCCCGACTAGCGCATGGCTTCTTGTGTTCTCAAGGGCCGTACTTCTAACGAGGCACACACCGTTAACATGTACGCCACTCTCGATTGACATTTCGTCTCACACGATGGCGCTCCACTTCGCGACGGCTTCACTGTCTAGGGACTCTGCGGATCCAGCTTGATCTACCAGCCTCCAGCATGGCATGGCTCACTCCACCACTTCGGGATTCATCCGAAGCACACTCCTCACGCCGCTTCGAACCCGACATCTCGCGCAGTCAAGTCCGACAATACTCCATCGCTGCCGCCCGTCTCGGCGACTTAGAGAGCGGGTCAATGCCTATGGACTGCGAACCGTGCGACCCTTTTCGAATGGTGGACTATATGTGCACCACGCTCTCGACATAAGTCCGAGTCGCCCTCAGATGGGCCATGGCTCTCCACACAGGAAATTGGCTGCTGCGTGGCGCTGCTATGTACACGCCGGACATGGGATACTAGATCAATCCACGATATCCCAAAACTCTCTGTGCGAGATTCTTTCGGGCGTTGCAACTGCTACCCGGGTTCCCTCTGCCAGTTTCGATCTGGTCGGCGGGCTACTTGCAAACTTCGAAGGCAAATCTAAGACATGCCGAGACTGGACGGAAGAGTTCAATCGTGGATTTGGGCAGGACAGGGAGGGCTCACGACAGCTCGGACTTCTGGCTCTTGCTATTAGCTTCCTATGCGACCAATCACGGCGTTCGCAAAACACTGCAGCGTGGGACCTAGATCACGCGTGGGACTTGATCAGGGTTGCTCTTCAGAGTGACATCCTACGAGAGTCCTGTACGACTGCGAACCGGAGTGCACAAGGCTTCTTGGCCGTACCGCTCTACAGTATCATACTAGACGGCCGCAACCTCGGGCGTGACACCCGCCATTGCGTTCTGTAAGCAACCTTCCGCGCAAAACCACCACCTCCTAAAAACCATGTCACGTGCCGGAGCTGACTTCGCAGCGATGGACCAGCACGGAAGCACGGCGCTTGACTATGCCCTACCGAATTCCGATGACGATGCAGAGCGCATCATGCCCGCCACGCTCCGAGAGAAGGCTGTGAATGTGGCCGATCATGCCCTCCATCAACGCTTACGCGATGCACGATTGCGCAAACACTTCGAGGAGCTGTTCGACTAGGTCGTTCGCCCCTCGCTAGCAAAAGGGGGTGCGCGGGCGCTGGCCGACCTCCGACGTGCGTGAGTCGACCAAATACCCGAGCACGATGAGCGACAATCGCTGATATTCCCGCCCCGATGTCCCAGCTATACCGAGGCGCTGGCTCATGATCTTGCAAAGGCTCGGGCCTTCGACGTCTTGAAGTATGTCCGCTTCTCCGATCTCAGAACTTTCGATTGATACCCTCGGTCGAGTGATGGCCTCACCCATGCATATCGCGCCGAAAGAGATGCGGCCTTCTGCATCGTCTTCATTTCATATCGCCGGACCAATCTGGACCCGTGGGCACAAGCACCCGATGATGCTGAGCACTCGCAATATCAGCGCACCGTGCAGGCGCTTGAAAATTTCCTGCGTCGACACCCCGCAGTCGACCCCGATCGCCTCGGAGTCTGGGTAGACTTCGCGTGCATCAATCAAGACTATCCAAGGTCGGGCGTCGCCGCACTGCCACTGGCTTTGGCTCAGTGTGATGCCGTCATAAGCTTGGTTGACGACCAGTACTATGACCGGGCTTGGTGTTGCGTGGAAGTGATCATCGTACAGGCTCTGCGTGAGTCGTATGGCTTGCACCTGTGGTACGAGCACAGGGAATTTGAGGGAGCCATCTCGGAACTGCGGGGCGGGCCATGCCAGCTCGACCTCACGCTCACGAACAAGAAGCTGAGGTTCGAGGAGGACAGATCATGGATCTTGTTCCTCGAGACGCAAAGTAAGCTACTGAAGCGAAATCAACGAATCCAAAGTCGAGGGAATGCGCTATGATCCACTAGCGCTTGGCGCGCGATCACCGAGCAAATGGACGTACTGCCCCCTTCCACCTTGACCGGCCTCGACGCACCGGAGCCTCGGTCTTCCTTGCTCATCATGATAGGCCATCAACCTCCGCGAGTCCTCGCTCTGTCGGCCGGATGATAGACCCGACTGTGATGCCGCCCCATCCTCATCGGTCGATTCCGCTGGCCCCAGCGCAGCGAGCGTCAGCGCCTTGACATCCAGGAAGTCAAAGGCAGGCAGCCGCCTCCAATACCGCGTCCGCAGCACCTCAGCCAGATACGCTGCGCACGGGACGAGGCTGATGACCAGCTGCGCGACATGATACGGCGTCTGCCCGATGCGCACCGCGGCAAAGTGCCTCTGCACCGGCTGCGCCACCGCCTCGCCGGCATCGCGAGCGAGGGCGAGGAAACCCTGGTAGGTGAGCAGGTCGTCCGCGACCTCCGTGATCGCGTTCTGCAGCGCGAGCTCCCACGACTGCTCCCACGGGGACACGCCGCTCGCCGTGCCGTTGCCCGTGGCGACCAGCGTTGCGGCTGTGGGCTGGTTGGCCAGGATGGCGTAGTAGAGGGCGCCCCAGGCCATTGAGGACGAGCCCATGCGTGACAGCAGGTCGAGGTCCAGCATGATGGCGTCGGCGATGTTGCCGGTCTGGGCGAGAGCGGCGAGCTCGGACTGAGGCGTGACCGTGATGACGCGATCGATCCTCGAAACGTTGGTGGTGAAGTTCATGGGGGTGAAAAACACATTGCACAGTATATTCTGCCCATGCGCCCATGAGTCGGGCTGGATAGCTGTCGCTATGTAATGTGCGCCTTGATACGGAAAAGCCGTCCATGCAAAGTAGCCAAAGGGCTGCGTATTGTAGCCATCGAATCTGGGCGCGGCGACATCGAAGGGAGGGATGGAGATGTTTCCTGTGTCCAGCACGACAGTGTCGGAGGACCACAGGCCGAGCAGTCCACTCTCAGCGCCAGTGTCCGTGAAAGGGAAGATGGTCGTGCTATTGGGCTGGGTATCGCACGAGACACTGGTCATGTAGCCCGACTCATTGTACGCATAGCCGCCATCGGTGGCATGGTATTTGGTGTTGGTGAGATTGAGTACTCCCGCGGAAGACCCTTTGCCATACGATCGTCCTTTGTACGTCCAGGTGCTGTTGCCTAGCTTCGGGTGTTCCCGTGGGACGAGGAGGGTAGTGGCGGTTGAGGCTGTCTGGATCAGATTGCCGAGTTTGGTCAAGACGATGCAGTTGTCCAGTACACGATATTGCGGCCCTCGTGGATCCGAGACATTGCCGCATTGTGTTATGATGGCGCCGTCGCTTTCTCGTGGGTACATGGTCCGGACCAGTGGTTGGTTGAAGAAGGGGACCAGCATCTCCCCGTCATCCCGTGAGGTCACTGTGGCCAGTGGGGTGAGCGATCCAGTCCACAGCGCAGCCAGCAGGGTGTTGAGCGACAGCATGAGGGCGACCGGAGCCAATCTAGTGCGCGCCAGCTTTGCGTCGAAACGCGGGATTGACACGGCGGACCAGAAGCTCAGCGTGCTCACGGTGGTCGGAGCGCGGAACAGCTGTATGCGTGTGGCGAAATTGATCAGAGAGCTCACAACCAGGGTCTGTGCCATGGACAGGATGCTGGACAGTATCTGCACGATGATCTGGACCACATCGCGGTGCCTCCGGGTCAAGTCCGGCAGGCTGCCGATGTATCTTTGATCTCGGATAAGGTAGAGAGTCAGTGAAGCCACCAGTGCAAGCACAAGGCCAGAGAGTGGCCATGCTTAAGAAGCAAGCCAAGCGTTCTTCATCTTGGCGTCTAATATCGTGACATCGGGAAAGAATCGCCCTCGGCCGGACTGGACACAGCAGCCTTATCAAGGCTTGCGACGGGTGCACGAGCGAGTGTGGCGCCTCAGCTCACCTGATCTGCGTGATGGACAATGGGTGCAAGTGGGCAGCGTTCTGGCCCCCAACCGCACCGAGCCTGCAGCCTGACCCAGCCTTGCATGTACCGCCTGGTCACGACACATGTCGCGTTTTGCGAGTTGCACCAGGGCGGTGCTGCCTCTCGCGGCACTCGTCCGGCACCGGGGCGGAGCGATAGCACGATGTCACAAGATGTACCGTCACGTATGTATTTCCTCATCCTCCCACACAGATCAAGAAGGCTAGGGGTAAGCGGACGCTGCTTTGCTCTGCCCTTCCATTTCCCCTCCAGACCTAGCCGTAGGTGTATTTCGCAGCAGGTAGAGTGGATATGGAAGGGGTCAGTTTATGTAGAGGAGAGATGTCGGAGATGCTGGCTGCGTGAAGTTGACCGTCGAAAATGCCAAGCTTTGTGGAGCGGGGCAGGCCCGGCCAATCACTGCCCCACCGTTCACGCTTCTCGGCGGCACATGCTAAGGCTGGACTGAGTCGTTGGTGACTCCAAGGAGTGCACAGTCCACGAGACACATTGACGAGAGCACCTTGGGAACACTTGACTGTACACCAGCCTCTCCCACCCCCGAAGTCGCCACTGGCTTCTTTTCGACGTCGATTGCAAGAATGTCCAGCTCGACCAGAGGCCGTGCAGGCAAATACTCCAAGGCGAAGCGAGGAGGTTAGTACTGCACGCGTACGATTGCCAGGCCATCTACTAACACATGTCTAGGCGGCCGCAATTTCTCCAAGAACCTCCGACCCCTGGATGCGGATGGCGGCGAACGTAGCATATGGGCCGAGCCTACCGCGGGGGGGGACAGCTCAGACGAGGATGACTCGTCCGAGGAAGACTCCAGCGACGACGACGGTGCACCCAGTCAGGCACCCGGAGGCAGCGAGGTGACTCGTGAGCAGCGGAAGGCGGCTACGAAGGCGAAGAAGGAGGCGGCGATCCGCAAGAAGAAGGGCACGGTGCAGGCCGGCGACATGCCGAGCGACAGCAGCGACGAGGACGACGACGACGAGAGCGACGACATGCCCGCGAACCCCAACCTGACGGCCGCGGCGCGGAAGCAGGTCGTCCCCAAGGCCGCCGTGGCCCCGGACGCCGAGGCCGCCGCGCCGGCGAAGAAGCTCATCAAGAAGGACGCGGATCTGTCGCAGCTGTCGCGGCGCGAGCGGGAGGCGCTCGAGGCGCAGCAGAAGAAGGAGCGCTACCAGAAGCTGCACGCGGAGGGCAAGACGGACGAGGCGCGCGCGGACATGGAGCGGCTGAAGCTGGTGCGGCAGCAGCGCGAGGAGGCGGCCGCGCAGAAGGACGCGGAGAAGCAGGAGAAGGACATGCTGAGCAAGGAGAAGAAGGAGCAGATGGCGCGGCTGGACCGGCAGCAGGCGTTGAAGTCCGCGAGGGGCGCGCGGGGGTCGAAGAAAGGTGGGAAGGCTTGAGGGGGTGTGGGTTGATCCTGCGGCCGGGAGATGTGGCGATGCTGCGGCTGGCGAGGACAAGCACTACATTGGGTTACGAGGCTTGCATGATGATAGCTGCATAGCGAGGTATAACGATGACATGCTTCCCACTACACTACGCCTCGTACTCCGTCGATGCAGTGCCCCATGCGCGTGGACAATCCATTCAAATGCGCGATCCACGACGACTTGGCGGCGAGCTCCTTGTGAGAGTGGCGTAGCGGCTATGTGCATCTATCTGTACATCTTAACACATGCAACACCCGAGCACGCCCCGTATGCACCTCTTTTGATCCCAGCAGATTCCCACCGCACCCAACCCACGCTATGCAGAGACAGAGACAGCCATCGCTTTCTTGCGCCCACACGGTCACCGCGACACGCGGCCAGAGTCACTCCCGTGCCTGACGACTTCCTCGGAGTGCAACTTACAGCCGCCTCTTCTCCCGTATCTCCTCGTACACTTGCACCTGGTCGCCGACCTCGAAGCCCTCCCAGCCCTCGAAGCCCATGCCGCACTCCGTCCCCTTGCGCATCTCCTGTACATCCTTCTTCACGTTCTTCAGCGAGGAGATCGTGCCTACAGGGAAGCCAGTCAGTCATTGTCTCACACGCCAGATGCAGGGCATGGGGAACTCACCATCATACACCTTCGCCCCGGCCCTCATCACCCTCACCCTACCACTTCGTCCCACCACACCGTTCCTGACCTTGCACCCAGCAATCCGCACCTTCTTGCGTCCACCAACCCCGATCTCGAACCCGACTCCCACATCCGCCTCACCGACCACGCGCTGCGACACGATCTCCGGCAGCCGCTCCTCCAACGTCGCCCTCACGTCGTCCAGTACGCGGTAGATGATGTTGTTCTCCAGTACCTTGACCCCTGCGCGAGCCGCCGTCGCCTTCATGGCTTCGTCAGGGGGCAAGTTGAAGCTGATGATGTGCCCGCGCGCCGCGTCCGCGAGCTCGACGTCCGAGGCGTTCAGTGGGCCGACGGTGGAGCGCAAGATCTGGGGCGCGATGAGCGGGGAGGCGACGGAGAGGATGTAGGCCGCCACGGCTTCCGCAGAGCCGGAGACGTCGGCCTTGATGATGAAGGGTACCGTCATCTGGCCGGTGGGCTCGTTGTCCTTCGTCTCTTCGACGACCTCGTCGGGCTTCGGCGCCGCTGCGTTGGCACCAGCGTTGCCGTACTTCGCGGCATGAGCAGCAGCCTTCTCCCTCTTCTGCCGCTCCTGATCCAACCGCCTCGTCTCATTGATGACCTCCATATCCTCCGCAATCTTCCTCTGCTCCTCCAGCTCCAACCGATAGTCCACCACGTCCGTGGCCTTCTGCTCCGTCGGCGCCTGCAGCACCTCATCACCGGCCACAGGCTGATCTCGCCACCCATCCACCTCAACCGGCATTCCCGGCCCGCACTCCGCGACTGCCTGGCCCGCCTCGTTCTTCAGCGTCTTGACCCGCGCCCACGTCTGCCCAGACACAACGATCGTCCCGGGCCTAAGGGTGCCCCTCCTGACCAGCACCGTCGCGACACGGCCCGAATTCTTAGTCGTAGCCTCCAATACCCACCCCTCCACCACCCCCTGAGCCTCAGCCCGATGATCCAGGATCTCGGACAGCGTGACGACATTCTCCTCCAGCTCCTCCATCCCCAGGCCCGTCTTCCCGCTCACGGGCACGACCTGCGTCTCCCCGCCGAAATCCTCGATCTCCACGCCATGCCGCGCGAGGTCCTGCTTCACGCGCTGCATATCCGCACCCTCCTTGTCCATCTTGTTCACCGCCACGATCATCGGCACGCCCGCGGACTGAGCATGTTTGATGGCTTCCAGCGTCTGCGGTTTGACGCTGTCGTCTGCAGCCACAACCAGGATCACGATATCAGTGACGTTCGCGCCGCGCTGCCGCATTGCCAAGAACGCCGCGTGCCCAGGCGTGTCGAGGAACGTGATCGTGCGCCCACTGTTGGCAAGCGGAACAGAGAAGGCGCCGATATGCTGCGTGATCCCCCCCGCCTCTCCAGCCGCCACACTGGACTTCCTCAAGTAATCCAAAATCGTCGTCTTCCCGTGATCCACATGCCCCATGATCGTCACCACCGGCGGCCGCGCAGGCAAGAACTCCTTGTCCTCCTGCGCGACCGGCGGCGCGGCGACCAGATCCCGCTCTTCCTTCTCAGCGGCAGCCTGCGCCTCCCCGAAGACAGGCTCATACCCGTACTCCATGGCAATCATCCCGCTCGTCTCCGCATTCAGGATCTTGCCTGGGAAGATATCGTCGTACCCCAGGCGCTCGAGGCGGTCGACGAACTGCTCGTACCGCGCGCCCAGCTGCTGCGCGAGCGTCGCGACGGACACGAACTCGGGGAGGCTGACCGGGGGACCCTGCTGGGCCCGACGCGCCTTGGCCTCGGCGCGCTCCACGGTCCTCTCCTGCTCCTTTTGCACCTTGCGCTCGGCTTTACGGGCGTTGCGCTCGTCCCGGATCGCGCCGCCCTCGTCTTCCTCCTCGTCATCCTCGTCGCGCCGTCGGCCGGCCCCGCGCGCCTTCTCCTTCCGCGACGCGGCCTCCTCGGTGAACTTGCGCGAGCGCAGGACGCGCTCCGCGGGCTCCTCGTCCGCGTTCTCCGCCGGCTGCGTGAACTTGCGCGGTTTGAGCAGGCCCTCCCGCACATCGTCCACCGCATCCTCCCGTCCTCCCCTCGGCGTCCGCCTCTCCCCCTCCCTTGCCCCAAATGGCGCCGCCTTTTCATCCGCCCACCCCCTGCCGAATGGGTCACCCGTGACACCCTCCTGCCTCCTAGCAAAAGGGTCTCCCCTTGCGCCCTCCCTCCCGCCACCAAATGCATCTCTCCTTACCTCCTCTTCCCTCCCATTGAATACCTCATGGCCCTCGGACCGCGTCCTCCTAATCTGTCCCCCACCAGTGATCCTCCCCGGCCCAGGGCAATCAAACGACATGTGTCCGACCTCCCCACACTTACGACATACCGTGCGATTCGGCCCCGTACACTCCCGCGCAATGTGCCCGGCTTCGCCACAGCGCGCGCATTTCCTCCCCTGGATTTGCGCCTGCTGGACCGTCTGTCTCAGATCGAAGGGAGACGACGTGGCGGGAGCGCGATGCTGCTGCTCCCCCCATCTCTGACTCTCCTGTGACGAGGCAGAGGGAGGAGGTGGCCGGGGGTCGAGATACGCCGGGTAGGACTGCTGCGGGCGCTGTTGCCGGTGCGCCTGGAATTGCCGGTCGATCCAGTCGGTGTCCTGGCCTTGGCGTTGATCGCGCTGTGGGCGTAAGGGCGCAAACGCTACCTGAGGTGCAGCAGCAGCAGCAGCAGCAGGGGGGGCGGAGTCCCGACGACGAAGGTGCTGCCACCCCGCTGCCTGCGCCTCGTCGAAGGCCGGCTGGTCTGGCCGGTAATCCTGCGGCTTGAGGATGGTGGCGCGGTAGCCGTGCGCGTCGGGCTGCAGCGGGACGTAGGAGCCGATCGTCTCGGCGGAGATGGGCTGGCGAGTCAGTGCCTGCGGGTTTGGTTCGTTTTGCTGGTCAGGGACGGGGCCGGGCTGAGACGGTGGCGGCTGCGCGTCGTCCAGCCATGCGGATTGAGAGGGTTGGCGAGGCGGCGGAGCGTTGTCCCGCCAGATCGACTGCGCGGGCTTCTGGGGGGCAGCTGGCGCTGCGAAAGCGGATCCCTCTCGCTCGGTACTTCGACGGGTGGGTGCAGTGACCGTCGACGGCCGAGACGGTGGCGCACTGCGTTCCTGCAAGGACCCCGGCCTGCCAGCCTGGGCAGACTCGTCAAAACCGAAGCCACGGCCGAGCGGAATTGTCCCCTCAGCGTCCCCAGATCTCCGTGCGTCCACATATTGCGAGGCCCTCGAGTCAGTCCCAGTCGAGTCCCGCGACGCCAGCTGTGGCTCGCCCCTTATCCCCAACGGCGCAGACCTCCCAAACCCATGGCCCTGCTCGCTCAGGGCATCACTTTCAGCCGCCCTGAGGCTCGGCGCCTGAGGCACGGGCCCCGTCCGATCAATGATAGGAGATCTCACAGGGGGGCCGCCGCGTGGGCTCCGCGCGCGCTGATCGAGCCTCTTTGCCTGCGCCCCCAACCCCGGACCATGGGACTCGTAACCCTCGCGTGCAGCCTCGTGCGGTGCATCCACATCTGACGGTGCAGGCGCCTGGTGCTCATCCTCTCCCTCCGCCTGCCACGGGTTGGGCGAATCCTGAGCCTCCGCCTCCTGGGCCTTCTCTGCGGCTGGCCGCGCCACCTCCGCAGGCGCATACGCAGCGGAACCGCCCTCCACGCCCTCGCGATCGAAGGCGTCGCCCCAGGGCCCCATCTCCGCTGTGTTCTGGACCATCTCCGCCACCTGCTGCATCCCTTCCGCAGGAGCAGAGGCAACGGAGTCGTCCTCCACCACGTCGCGATCGGAGGCGCCATCTCGGTCCTCGGTCCACGCCGCATCTTGGACCCCAGGCGCCGCTTCAGGCGCCACCTCCGCAGGCGCATACGCAGCGGAGTCGCCCTCCACCCCGTCGCGGTCGAAGGCGTCGCCCCAATCCCCGTTCCCCGTCGTAGGCGCGTCGGCTTCCACAATGTTCGGGTTCTGCCCCACCGGCCGCTCCGCAAGAATGTTATCATACCGCCGCGCCGCCACCTCGGCATCCTCCTCCTCCGCTTCCCCCCTCTCGACGCGCTGCGCGGGCCCTGCACCCCACCCATCATCCTTGATGCCCTTCCTCGCGGCCAGGGCGCCCGCTGCAGCATTGCCAAAGCTCGGCAACGAGACTTTCTGGGGCCGCGGGGCCTGCGCGCGTGTAGACGCGGGGGAACCGTCCCCTCGTGTGTCCGCGAAGGGATCGTCTTTCCGTGTCGGCCGCGGAGTCTGTGCTTGCGGCCGCGGGGCCTGTGCTTGCGGCCGCGGGGCCTGCGTCTGCGTCGGCGCGGGGGGACCGGCCTCCCGTGTGTCCGCGAAGGGGTCGTCCCTCCGCGTCGGCCGCGGGGTCTGCAACCGCCTCGACGCCAGCAGACCGTCGCGCCGTGTCCGCGCGAGGGGTCGTCCCGGGGCCCCCTGGCCGGCCTTCGCTTGCTCGGGGCGCGCGGCCGCCTCAGCCGGCGGCGGCGCTTCCAGGTTCAGCGTCCGTGTCGGCCGCCACTTGGCCAGCTCGCTCGCACTTGCTTGCCGCTGCGGGACGGCATTCTCAGGGAAGAGCCTGCTCTTAGGTAGCGCATCGTGCTCGGGAGCGTCGTACCTCATGATCCTTATGAGCGGGCCGGCATGCGCGGGCTCCCCCGCCTGGTCCTCCGGTACCGATAGCGGGGGCGGTGCACCGGGACCTGGCCCGGGCGAGGGCGAGGGCAGATCGGGCCCGCCTCGGGGCATCAGCACGAGCGTCCGCTCGTTCGGATGCAGCCCAGAGCGTTGCTTGCTGATCGCCTCCGCCTTGAAGAAGGCCCTTCGCGCCGCACTGGCCTCCCGTTTCGCATCCGCGTCCCGCTTCTTCGCCGCCGCCGCCGCCTCCACCCTCACCTTGGCCTCCGCCGCGGCGGCAGCTTCAGCTTCGGCCTGCTGCTGCCTCCACTTGCCCGCCAGCTGCTCCCGTTCCGCGTCATCCTTCCGCCGCTTCGCGCCCTTAATCTCCCGCTCCTGCCGCACCTCGGCCTCCTTCGCTTCCTCGGCCTGTCGCCGCTGGAGTTGAAGGGCGACGTGCTGCGCGCGCTCGCGACTCTGGCGCAGCTGACGCAGGCGGGCGCGCTCGGCTTGTTCCGCGCCGGTGAGGGTCGAGGTTGGGTCGAAGGTCCATGGCACCTGTTCTGGGATGCTGCTGCTGCCGTTGCTGTTGGAAGCGGAGTCCGGGGCACTGGCGGCGGCGGCGGCTTGTTGACGGGCGGGATGACCGGTGTTCAGACGGCGGCGGGCGGAGGGGTAGGAGAGGAGAGGGGGGAGGTCCCCAGCTAGGCGGCATGCGCAGACGAGGCAGAGGGACTGCGCTGAGGAAGTCTGGGAGGCATCAGTGGACACTCAGGCGGCAGTACTTGATTGATTATTACCCTCAAGTAGCGCTGTCGTCGCATGGCACACGGAGACGCGGACAATGGCTTGTGTGGGAGATGCACGTGCACACACAAATCCGACATGCACCATGCAAGCCTCGGGAAAGCCGTCTTCGCCGCAGAGGCCGAGGAGCCGCCGCGACCTGTGCATGACGCTCTCATCCTCCCTTCCATCCCTCCCACCTCTCCTACACCACCACCCGGAGCACACCCTGCCTACATCCACTCCGCCCACAATGTCCCGCCCCGCCCAGCTGACCCAACACTACACCCGCCTCCTGACCCGCTGGCCCGTCGACCGTCTCCGCCCCGACGAGCGCTCCTTCCAGCACCTCCTGCGCCAGCGCATCCAAACCCCACCCACGGCCGTCGCGGCCGCGGAGAAGGAGGTCAACGCCGCGTACCTGCTGCTGGACAACACCTACACGAAGCAGTACCCGCTGCCAAGCTCGCTGATGGAGCCGGCGAGCAATCCGACCATGTATGTGGATCTGAAGCGGGAGCTGGTGGAGGCGCCCGACAGGACTTGGTGGGGGAACTTCAAGAAGCGCATCACGGGGATGGTGAGACTACGGTAGAAAGGTGGGGTGGAGGAGGATGTTGTGGGTGTTCGCGGCGTGCGTGGGCTCGTGGTCACTGCGGCGCTGGCTTGTCATGTTTGCTTGCTCCAGTGCTTGCTGGGACTGGGTGAAGCGGTGGACTCCAGTGACTGTGGAAGCGTCCCTGCAACTATATGGCGTCGACGTATCGCTCTCCTGGAAGCTCAATATCTCCCAACTACCAACATCGACTCACGCCCATCGACACCGACATGATGAACACCACGACCAACACCGCGACCAGCAGCTCTCCCACTCCAACCGAACACGCCGCAACATCTCATCCCCACCAATCACTCTCTGCCACAACCTCCTCTAAAATCGACGTCGTGGCCATCTTCCCCCTAACCAACACCACGCACCCCAACGCCGCCGTCGGCGTCCCCCTCAAACACGCCTACGAGGTCGCCGCCCTGCGGCCCATCCCCGGCATCACCCTCGCGAGCCGGCCCGCCATCCACTACACCAACGCCGTCTACTGGCTCAACGAGGTCTGCCTGCACACCATGTCCTCGGTCGACCTGAACGCCTACTGCGCCTTCGTCACCCACCAGGCCGGGCCCTTCAACCACTGGGCCGCCATCCTCCGCAAGCACCTCATTCCCGCGCATAAAGCGGTGTTTGAGGAGCTGTGGCTATATATGCGGGCCTGGCGGGAGCGGAAGTTCAAGCGCCTGCCGCCGGTGGCCTGGACGAACATGAACAAGACGAATTTGTTTGAGTTCATGGGGTCCGAGAATGTGCCGGACCATATGGTGCCGGATGACGTGCTGGAGAGACGGCGCAAGGGGTGGGGGAGCGGATGCATTGCGACGGAGAAGCGGTTGGTGAGGGAGATCAAGGAGGAGTATGCCGAGAGATTGGCGAAAGCGGAGAGGGCAAAGGAGGCGAAGGCTGCGGGGGTGGATGCGGGAGCCGGTGCGGTTGCCAAGGAGGGCGCGGAGGGGGTGCCCGAGTCTGTCGCGGCGCCCCACCAGGGATCTCCGGGGCGCCAGGTCGACCGACAGTCACCGGTGGAGAGGGCGAGATCGGCGGTAGAAGCGGCACGTGCCGCGAAGCTGGACTCGCCGTCTACCACAAGCCATGCGGAGAAACGTCCCGCGACGAAGCTGGAGACCATCCCCGAATCAGACGACGCACTCACCACCCAGATCCCACCCCCAACCAGCCATCTACCTACGACTACACCTACAACGACACCGCCACCTACCCCACCACTTCCACCTCCACCACACAACTCGCCAGATCCATCCAACACCACCCCAGCCTCTGCCAGCGACGACGACGACGCCGGCGCGAGCACGTCCTCCAACAAGGGAACCGCAGCCTCAGTCGCAGAGGTAAGTGACCCGCAGATCCGCGCGCACGCCGGACAACCGCTGATGGAGGAGAGAGGGGAGCGGGCGCCGCTGATGACGGCCACGGAGGCGGAGCAAGCGGAGAGGGCATTTGTCGTGTTTGGGGAGGGATGGTGGCGGGAACAGGGGTTGTGAGGAGCGGAGAGTGGGGCGGGTGTGGATATTGTCTGTGATAGGGTTGTGGAGGGGGCGTAGTCCGGGTCGGGGTCGAGATGGGCTGCGGAAGTTGTGGATGACAAGGGGAAGGACGGGGGGCGGCAGGGGCCGACTCCGTTCACGATAACCCTCCCTACCTTGGCCAATGGCATGGCTTCATCATTTACATGATGCCGTTACTTTGGATCCATCCTTGGCTCGAGGCAGTCCTCCGCTGTGGGGTACTTCCCTTCGCTCCTCGTGGAGACACTTCGTAGCATGATGACCACGGCAAGCGTAACGAGACTCGGCGGACGCGCAAGCTCGACTCTAGATCCGCGGAGTGAGGACCGGTGATTGTGGAGAGTGGAGAGGGCGTGTGGGAGCGCGCCATCCCAGCAGTGTCCCAGCCGCTGGCGTGCGTGATGGTGACGACTGATGAACTATCGCAGCGGTGCGCCCGTTGGCTTCCACTGCTCGCCTGGTGTGCGGGACGCTCGTTGATGAAAGGTTATCGCAGCGAGCCCGCCTAGATGGGAGGATGCTGCCCGAGTCAGTGGCTACCTTAGTCGGTGCATTGATGCGGTCGGGCATCATCATTGTTGGTGCCTTGCCCGCCTGCACCGTCTCGACTTCCCACGTGTGACAAGAGCAGTGATCGCGGAGACCGGGCACTCCAGAAGGCAGTGTACTGCCATCGCAGACCGTAGCATCGTCAGAAATCCCATAGCCGTCCATCACCGCGAGCACGGCCATGATAAGGCTCTCCCTCGCCTAATAACACAAGAAGCGCTTAAGCCGCTCGACTCCAGCAGGTGTGCTGTACGACCTACGAGAGGAATGTCCGCCGCGCAGATTATTCCCGCTAAAACGCCCCCCCCCCCCTGGTCCGATGAGATCGCGTCGCACAAAGCGATCGTCCTTGCCCCCCCTTCGTGCGACGGTGCCGTGTCAAAATCCCGCGCAGCCGGGGAGGCCAGGGCCAGGAGTCGTCTCCGGACGCAAGATAGGCGAGGCGTCGCGCACCGCAGAGATCTCGATGCGTTTCATCATCACCTCATCAGGATGATGCGAAGGCGATCCGGAAGTCAAGGGTCCCGCGCGCGCGCACCCCCTCCACGTGTCGCAGCTCCTGCCGGCGACACTCGATTGGCCGTGGGCGCGTTGGGGTGGGTGCAAGTGGTTGAGATGCGGGGGCAGGCGCGGCCCACGCGGTCGTGCAGACGGGGATGCATGCAGCGCCGGCTTCGTCTGCGAGTGGCATCCGCGCTGCTCCGGCTGCAGGCAGGAGGCAGGGTGCGTGTGCGGGATCTGCGGGAGGGGGGTTCGGAGGATTTGCTGTCGCGCGGGCCGGGGGTGCCGGCCAGATCTCGCTAAAGGGGGGGTCTTGGTCGGTTTCTGTGCGACGCGATCGGAGACGTGCACGAATCTGGGATGTGGAGTCGCCGATCCCTTGGGGCGGCGATCTTGGGGACGGGGACACAAGTTGCGAGTGTGGCAGTACCCATCGATCAGGAACGCCATTCGCCCCGCACATGGATACACGACCGACGCCTCTCGATACATGTCACCTCCGCATGCTGGGGAGCGGGTGAGGTGAGGAGGCGTGATGAGGCTGGGCTGCGACGGCTCCCACGAACCGACCTTACATGTACCTCCGTACTCTGCACACCTACCGACCCTGCTCTGAGATGCGATAGGCAATTGGGACTCGGACTCCCCTCTCCATACCCTGCTGCCGCTCCCCCGGGACCAGCCAGTCGATGTCCGCGACGCCAATCAGAATGCACACAAGGGCGTCGCGCGGCGCACAGTGCCTCTCATCAATGGCCAAGTAGTGCGCAGCGTGCGGCTGGGAGACCTCCACCATGCGCATGAGGCGGCGTGCATGCGTCGGAGACGCATGGTGAGCCGGGTACCGATGCCTCTCAACCTCGTGGATCGTGATGGCTCTTTGGCGCCCAAGGTGTGATGATGAACGCGGCTGGCGGGGCGGGCACATCTGACTGCGCCCGACCCTGATGCGTGAGCGGGCGATCAGCTGTGAGACGGGCGGGACGGTCATGATGAAGCCGCGAGTCAGCAGTGCAGGAAACCCGTGCCCGGCACTCCAACAGTGAGTGTAATTCGAGACATCGTCACTCGAGTCGCTCGCGAACCGGTGCTCAACGGTAAGCTCGGCACAGGGTGTGCGTCGCATGGTTGGCAGCACGTCAATGTCGTGAGAGCGGAGTCCGAGCTGCTGCTATCAGTAGTAGTGTTGAGAGTCGTAGTCCTGCATCCCCGCCGAATAGCACGAAGAGCCGCAGAGCCACGTTCTTGCCGCCGGCGCTCTGCCATTGGACAAGATCGTCCAGCGGACACAGATCCGTGTGGGAGATTGCGCGACACGATAAGCTGCTCGTCCATCAGCCACCGCCGACATGGCCACGCCTGAGATCTACCGCACCCAGGATCTCAACCGCATGATCGTGAGTTGCATCTCCATGGTCATTGGATCAGAGAGGGTTGACTGCCGTGCCTCGAATGCGCCTTCTGCGCGTCGACACGGGGAGGCCTGGCGTTTGCCGCGAGATCTCCCATTCTACCCCTGGCTCCTCGTTGCCATGGCACCGATGGCCGGTCGACTGCACCAGTCAGCGCCTCCGTCACACCGCATGTGATCGCACAGCGATCCGCACCGCACAGATGGCAGAGTGCAGGTGGCAGATGCGGCGCCACCGTCAAGACCTTCCCACGCGAGGGTGACCAACGTGGCCCCCTGCCCGCGCCTGCACGCTTCACAGATTAGATTTCCGATAACGTGTGGCCAAGGGTGGAGCTTGTTTCTGCGATCGGAGACTTCGCGACTGCAAGGGTGGGGCTGCATGTCTCGCGCTGCGCGGAGAGCCCCCTGTCGTGGGCAAGGAGGAGCACCTTACTGTTCGGGACGGGACCGAGGGCTCGGCCATCATCATCAGCCGTCACTGCGATTGTCTCGTAGTCAGCAGAGAGTAAGGCCTCAGACAACTTGTCCCATGGTCCCAGAAAGTGGCGAGCAGGGAAAGCAGCGTACCGGTAGTCCATCTGCCTGATACACCTAGCGGATTCGCCCTTGCGGCCGCCGTCGCCGGCCAGGCCAATGCGGTGTGTCGCGCGACGATCGTCGACACGGCCGATCGCACGCTCGTCACACCCGAAGATTTCAAATCTCGATCACAGAGCCACTAGCCCCCGTTGTCTCTGCTAGCCCCGATCCTAGCGCGGAGCGGAGTGAGATCTTCCCGCAGCCAATGGGCCTCGCTCGGGAATGTCTCGTTTGAGCGATACGAGCGACCCATCTCAGAGCCTCCTGGACCCGGGCTCCACCGTGGATATCGCCAGAGGTCAGAGACTGTCCATTGACGACTGGTGCTGGGCGTCTCTGAATTCGCACCGTCCGATCTGCCGGGAGGCCCATCAGGTTCGATGCCGGAGATGACAGCCCTCAGCCTTTTGCGCAAGCTGCACACACACGGGCAGATCGGAATGGCCATGTGCAGGGGCAGATCTGGCAGGCCCCCGTGCGTGGGTGAGGCGTCCGCTGGGCGCGATCCGATCGCGCCATGACGTCCGGAGCTGCTGTCAGAATAATGTGGGCGAAGTGAGGAGGTGCGAAGCATCGTTCCACCTGCAGCAGCCTGTCGGATCGGGGCCACGCCACGCGATCCGCCCACAGATGAGATCCCATACCACCGCGCGCGCAATGGCAGGAACACGTCGCACCGTGGTGTCAGGGCCAAGGTCGGGCCTAGTAAAGCCTGCCCGGCACAACCAGATCCCGCTCGAAGCGGAAGGGATGTGGAGCAGCGAGGGAGAGCTTGGGCGGGAAGTGGCAAAGCGGGAAGGAGAGGAGATTGGATCGGCCTAGCGAGATCGCAGCCAGATCCTCGCGCACGTCCCTCCACCCGACGAGAAGTGCCTCGGTGGGGCAGCTTGGGCGCGCAGCCGCTCACGGCAGAGCTGGCTCGATTAGCGTGGGGAGCTAATGCGCGCTGGCCGCTCATGGCTCCGAAGCGATTGCGCTGCACTGCGCTTAATACACCTGCCGTCGCCGCCCAGCGATCGTGGTTCTCTTCTTCGTCGCACTCTCAGCTCAATCACGCTGCACCCCTCCGAGCGACATTTGTTATTAGACAAATTGAGGATCCCACTCAATTCCGGCCTGATCTACACCTGTGTCTCCCCGCCACGCCTCTCTCCGTCGCCACTCCACCTACTCAGCAAGCTCACCCCGCACCGCAGCCGCAGCGATCCAGTCTCGACTCGTCGAAGAATCAGCTCACGGCAGCTCCGGGACGACAATCGCTCTTGCCAGCTTGGCCATCGATCGCTAGATCTCATCGAGCCCGCCCACGAAACATCATTGGACTTGTGCTCCGACATACCATCTTGATCCACATCATCGATCAAGTCTCTGACACGTATGCTCACCTGTCTCCCCATGCTCGATGGCTCCCATACTGACACGGCGTCATCATGCAGTATTTCACCATGCCTCCCGTACGGACCAGCATGTCGTCCATCAAGCCGATGAAGACGGAGCGGACACACGAGGAGAACCAGGAGCGCGCGTACATCGCCGCCTCCCGCCGCAGCGACCGCAGCCTCGAAGCCCGTGTCGAGTCGGCTCGGCGAGCCTCGGAGATCCACAAGCGACGCACCGGACGCTCGCTCCGTGTCTCTGAGCAGGACGTGATCAACGAGGAGATGTACGAGGAAGAAGACGACGACCTGCCCATGCAGTATCGCCGTCTGACCGCTCATCTCCAGACCCAGAACGCGGACTTCAACCGCCGTTTCCAGGCCTTCATCGTCAACCAGGTCGCCATGCGCCAGGGTCTTGGCAACGCCGCGGCCGACGGCATGCCGATGAACCCGATGGGCAATCAGTACCAGCAACCCGGACAGTTCATCAACCCGGGCTACATGCAGATGACGCAGCAGCCCATGCATCCCAACACCATGATGCCGCCGCAGAGCTTCACCCGGACGCCGTCGAGCTACCGGCAGCAGCCGTACCCGATGCCGCAGAACAACGTGCAGAACATGCAGGCCACCTACCACAACCACGGCCGACCGCTCTCGATCGCCATGCCGCAGAACGCACCGCAGCTACACCACCAGCAGTCGCAGTCCGCGCAGGCAAGCCCCGTCGACACGAAGTCGTTCGATGATCGCCGCATGTCCCTGCCCGTACACACCACGCTGCCGCACACCCCCGTCTCCCACCAGAGCCAGGTGCCCTCGCCCACCCACGCGGCCTCCCGCCCCATCTCCCGCACCGGCTCCAACGGCACCGCGTCCACGCCGCAGTCCGACTACAAGCAGGAGCACCCGTCGCCCCAGCAGACCGCCTCGCCCCCCGACGCCCGGCACTCGCAGCTGCAGCACCCGCAGCCGAAGCACACCGCGCCGCGCCGGCAGGAGACCCTGCCGTCCCCCTTCAGTGCCGGCTTCGACCAGCAGATGAACGCCGGCCTGGCGCCCCTCAGCATGACGCTGCCCCTCGACGCGCAGCAGATCCTCGCCGACTCGTCCTCGCTGGATCCCCACATGTCGATGATGTTCAGCCCGCAGACGTACTCGTACAACCCCAACGGCAGCAAGCCGCGCAGCCAGCACAGCACCCCATCGCTGCGGAGTTATGAGGGGCTGAGCCAGACGCTCACCGCGCCCGCGCTCGATGCGGGCTTCACGGGCTTCGACCCGAGTGCGTTTGTGCAGTCGCCGCCGTCGGCGGCCTACATGGACCCGGCGTACACGCCGCAGACGCCGCAGTTCGGCTTCGGCGGGATGGGATTTGACAACGGCTTCGGCGGGGACCTGTTCAAGTCCGGGTTCGACGTCAGCGGCGATGTCACGCCGCAGGAGATGGACTTCTCCACCATGTTCAGTTTCCCGGATCCCTCGTCGCAGGAGGAGCAGTCGCTGGCATAGAGGGTCGCTGTCCCATGAGCTCGCCGGCTCGTGCTCACATCGACTCCGCCCACCAGGTCGAGCCGTCCCGGGCTTCATTGGCCAAGGCTTCACGCCACCTCATCGCCGCCGCCGCGCATCGGCCTCACCCGGATTTCTGCCCCAGTATGCCCAACCTCCGTGCTAGCCGCACGCCGCCAACTCCACGGCATGCGCTCCCGCTCTGGCCTCACCGGCGCCGGGCCCCTCGCCTCCAACCCGCTTGGAGCCAACCGCCCACCACTGTACTATCCGACCGAGTCTCTGCCTCGGTCACCGACTCTTCACTTCTTTGTACCAATACGCAACCGCACCTCTTGGATGACGTGCAATGCACACGAGAATTACGACACCCGCACACGATTCGGCGCACTCCTGGCGTTGAAACTGCTCGTCTCTGCCCCAAGGGGTATTTGGGTGGGGTGCCCCCCCCCGGGTGTGAAAGCCCGGGGGGTCGCCCCACGGAGACTGTCTCGTATGAGACTGGGGCCTTTTGGCAACCGGATGGGGCGTTCTGGGGAGTAAGCAAGCTAGGCTGGTAGCGGATGGGGGAGGGCATAGGATAGATAGTCTGCTGCGTGGTTATTAGACGCACGCGGGTAATAACATTGGATGCGTCTATCGTCACCATCGCCTCGTTGCCTTCGCCCTGTTCGCACTTCCAGGCATTGCAAGCATGTCACGGACATCTTGGACCTGGGTAGTGGTCCCGACTTCGCGAGAGGCATGGGCGGCCAAGTCAGTAGCGTTGGCACCCACCTCATGGACAGAGAGATGGTGGAAAAGACCCGAGTTGCCTTGCGCAATGAGGTCGATCTGGCCGACTTCAATATCGGCCGGGCATGAGGCGCGGGACTTCACAGCGTCTCTCTGGACGCGTCACTCGCACGCATGTCCTGCACAAGGCCGCGCTTCCCTCATAGCTGCCGCAACCGTGACGGCGCCCACCTCCTCACGACGCCGCTGATCGAGTGAACACGTCATGTCACCAGTGGACTGGGGGTGCAGCACAGCGTGCCGAAGGTGGTGTATCGTATCGTGTGTATGTACAAAGTCCGGATACGCCTTATTTGCGTGCCCATGGCACGAGGACGCCTGCCGCCCCCGTCCCATGGCGGGAGCCGGGGCCCAGTAGTCAAGGGACTATTGATCGTCGAGCACGTGCAGGTACTTCTTCTCCTCGCGCTTCTCCCGCTCCGTCATGGGCGGGAGGTCGTAGTAGGCGGCGCTGCGGTAGTGTTGCTGCGCACACTCGTTAGCACGTGTCCCGGCCTCACACATTGAACTCCTGCTGCCGTGCAGGGAGGACGCACCAAGTACTTGAACGTGAAGTTCGCGATGTCCCCCGGCTCCATGTCCAGGTCCGCGAACGTCTTCGCCGTCTTGTCGATCTTCTGGTCCAGGTACTCCCGCTCCACCGAGTCCCTGCTCCCCACCGGCCACCAGAGCACCTTGTTCAGGACCTCCAGCATCGGCGCCATGATCACCTTGGGCACGTTGATGTGCCGCCGCGTCTTCATGATCTCCTTGTCCACCATCTCCTTCAGCTCCATCATACTGTACTCCTTCGGCCCGTACAGCTCGTACGTCTGGCCCACCGTGCTGTCGTCGAACCCGATCTGCTCGAGCGCGGCGCCGACGTCGATGCAGTGGACCGGGTGGAAGCGCTCCTGCATGTAGTTCGTCGACAGGATGTTCGTCGCTTGCGCCAGGCGGTGGAGCAGGCGGTCCTCGAAGCCGAAGAGGGGCGCGGGCCGCACGATGGTGGTCTCCGGGAAGATCTGCTTCGCGACCTGCTCGCCCTGGTACTTGGTCCGGTAGAACTTGGAGGGGGAGTTGGGGTCGGCGGAGTGCGAGGAGACCTGGATGAAGCGGTCGATGTCGTACTTGGCCACGGCGTCGGCGATGCGGCGCGTGCCCTCCACGTGCACGGCGTCGAAGTCGAAGTTCTTGGTCTCGTAGTCCCGGCCCACGAGGTTGAACACGATGTCGGAGTGCCGCACGCTCTCTTCGATCGATGTGGCGTTGCGGAGGTCGTACTCGATGAAGACCACCCTGCCCAGATCGCCGGAGACTTTGAGGTGGCGCTTGGCGTACTCGTCGCGGAAGGGGACCACCACCGTGCAGCCGGCGCGGGCCAGGCGATTGACGATGTAGCGGCCGAGGAAGCCGGTGGCGCCGAAGACGGTGGCGGTGTGCCCGCCGAGAGAGCTGCGCCCGCCGGAGATGCGGAGGATGGGTTTGCCGGTGCGCGTTATGGCCACGTCGGACTGGATGTGTCGGCGGAAGTGGAGGGGGAGGAGAGAGGGCTGGCGGAGGGCCGGGGCGGAGCGGCAGAGCTGTCGGGAGAAAGCCATGGGACTTGTGGCGAGGCCCGCCATGGCCAGTGAGTGGAGAGGATAGTGTCGACAGGGATCTGGGTCGTCAACGGTGTGTAGTCGTCGTCGGCGCCAATGGTCGAAGCTCGATCTGGGTGCCTAAGGCTGCTATATCATCATGACTCGCGAACGAATATATTCTGCCCCACGAACGAGCGCACACGTCGCACTGCCAACTCACCATACGCCCACGATGCCCGTCGCTACGATGGCTTCCGCCGAGAACATGGGCGACGTGCTCCCCAAGATGATCCAGAACCTCGACCGTCACCTCGTCTTTCCCCTCCTCAACTTCATGGAAGAAGAACTGCCCGAAGACGAGGACGCGAGCGGCGTCACGAAACTCAAGTATGCCCTGCTCAAGGAGACCAACATGAGCGACTTTGTCGGCGACCTCTATGCCCAAATCCACAATCTGGACGAGCGACCAAACGACTTCGTCAAGAAGCGGGAGAGCGTGCTGGAGCAGCGCGCGAAATACGAGGAGGAGACGCAGAAGATCCAAGAGCTTCTCGCAGACGGCGAGGTCGTCGGCAACCTGCGCAGCGACAAAGAGAGCAATATGAAGTATCTCAAGGACAACCACGACGTCACTGAAGCCATGGTCGAACAACTCTACTCGTTCGGCCAATTTCAGTACTCCTGCGGCGACTACGAGTCCGCCTCGGAGCTCCTCTACCGCTACCGCATCCTCTCCCTCGACAATGAGCACGCCAACGCCGCGACGTGGGGCAAATTGGCCTCCGATATCCTGACCACGAACTGGGAGTCCGCGCTGGAAGAGGTGCAGAAGCTGAAGGAGAGCATCGACGGCCGCCTGATGAACAACCCGCTCGCGCAACTGGAGCACCGCACCTGGCTCATCCACTGGTCCCTCTTCCCGCTCTTCAACCACGAGCCCGCGCGGGAGGCGCTGACCGAGATGTTCTTCTCGCCTGCCTACATCAACACCATCCAGGTCTCCTGCCCCTGGATCTTGCGGTACCTGGTAGCGGCCGTCATCACCAACCGCTCGCGGCCGGGGAATAAGACCAACTATCTGTATGGCAACTACCAGCGGCAGTTGAAGGATCTGGTGCGGATCGTGCGGCAGGAGCAGTACGAGTACAACGACCCCGTCACCGCGTTCGTGAAGGCGCTGTACGTCGACTTCGACTTTGAGGAGGCGCAGAAGCGGTTGTTGGAGGCGGACGAGATCCTGAAGACGGACTTCTTCTTGGTGGCGACGGCGGAGTCGTTCATGGACGCGGCGAGGCATTTGATCTCGGAGAGCTACTGCAAGATCCACCAGCGAATTGACATCAAGTATGTTAGCCCCACCGCGTGTGCAGGACATAAGGCAGAGTGCTAATGTGAGCCTCAGGGATCTGTCGACCCGCCTCGGCCTCTCTAGCGACGAGGGCGAGAAGTGGATTGTCAACTTGATCCGCGATACGCGCGTGGATGCGAAGATCGATTACCAGGCGGGTACGGTGATCATGAACCACCCGCCGATGAGCGTGTATCAGCAGGTCATTGAGCGGACAAAGGGCGCCTTCTTCCGGACCCAGGTGCTTAGTGCTGCGGTCGCCAAGTAAGGCGGCGATGATCATGATACTGACGAGCATCTGATGAGGCGAAGAGGTTCTCGAAGATACAGCGCTTGCAAACCGCAACGCGGGGCGGAAGTGAGCCGGATAGTGATGCGTGGTCGTGGCAGGGCAGGCCGGGGAAAAGCATTACTGGGCTCTTGTGGCTTAGCGTGGCGTTACGGCTTAGCATTGACGACCGCTGCTGCACGTAGCGAGCATGACTACCGGTGGTACGTAGGATCTGGGAGTGGACGGGACGCGGCGGTGTGAATACTTACCGGCTTGCTGGCAGGAGGTGGAGGGTGGGATCGCTTCCTCTTACGGCTTCCGCGTACGGCGTCTGATGAACATCCTGGACGTCGACTTGATGCCTAGCTCTGTACGAAGCCTTCTACGTTGACACCTCCGCGAGTAGGGAACGCCGTCATTGGGTATCGATTGCCCGGGGTGCACTGTGCTGCCTTCACATGTCGCTCGCCAAGCCTCTAGCAATTCGTGTGCGGCTTGAGCCGCGCTGCGTGATCCCGACTTCGACGGTCTGTGAAATGCGGCTGTGACATGCGGACCACCTGCGCTGCTGCCATACTGATCAAGGTACGTCTTCTCTCATCAACAGCACCTCACCCATCCACGTCTCCTCCTATACGTTCGCCGTGTAGCGGCGGATCCGGAGACGCTGCACCACGGCAGTCCAATATCAGACAGCCTCGGATTATTCACTCTTAATGTACAACGCACGTAGTACAACGCCTCGACTGATCATGTACACGTAGTCCCCCTGGCTGCCCGCCCTTGACGGCCATTCCATTCACCCAAGATGCCAGCCATGCTCGATGACCCCACAGCACCAGCCATCTACCGCGTCTCCGGCGCCCCGCCCTACCCGCTCCCAGGCGACCCGCACCCCATCGACATCTCGCCCCGCCAGGTCACGCTCCGCGACCGCGTGACGATTGCGACACTGATCCCCTTCACCTCGCCCCAGCAAGTCCCACACAAGCTCACCGCATATCTCTGCGCGCTGCTCAACCGCGAGATCGAGAAGGGCGATACGTACCCCATGATGGAGCCCATGCCGTTGTCCTCCTTCGGACCTTACTGGTTTGCTAACTTCGCTGCCGTGATGCTGTTGGGCGATCTGCAGAGTGTGGAGGAGGTCGAGCGGATGGAGACGCGGGGCGTGGATTGGAGCAGGGAGTGCCTGGGCAGCTTCTACGTCAAGCCCAACTACCCCGGGCGGAGTAGTCATGTCTGCAACGGCGGTTTCCTGGTCACAGACGCTGCGCGTAATCGCGGCGTTGGACGGCTGATGGGCGAGGGGTATCTGGAGTGGGCGCCGCGGCTGGGGTACACGTACAGTGTCTTCAACCTCGTGTACGAGACCAATGTCGCTTCCTTGCGGATCTGGGATGCCCTGGGGTTCAAGCGGATCGGACGGGTGAAGGGATGCGGGAACCTCAAGTCCTACCCGGATCAGTTCATCGACGCCATCATCTTCGGCCGTGAGCTGGGTGGCGAAGGCGACGAGTACGTGAGCGAGGAGCGCTTCGACAAGATTCGCTTCTACCTCAAGACTGGGACGTACCCCGCTGGCAGTGATCGCGCGGAGAAATCCCGCTTGCGCAGCGCCGCGACGCATTACCGTCTGATCCCTAATCCGGGTCCCGATCCGAACGGTAGCAGTGGGGTAGAGGGCGAGGACGACAAGCTGATGCTGAAGGGCAAGGAGGTGGTGAGTGATCCGCACAAGCAGTACGAGATCGCGCGGAGCATCCATGCGGCGGGGCACGGTGGGATCAACAAGACGACGGCGAGCATTGCGGAGTCCTATCATTGGGTGCGCATCAAGGAGACGGTGGGTGCGGCGATCAGAAATTGTGCGGAGTGTAAGGATGTGACGCCCAAGCCAAGTCAGGCTTACGTGGATCGCATTCGGAGCAGAGGAAGAGAGGCGGCCGCGCCTATGGCACAGTCGGGCCAAGTAGGAGGGCGGGAGATGGTTGTCGCGGGCGCAGAGGACCCTGCGAGATCGTCCGAGCAGCAGCAGCAGTCCGAGCAGTCGTATGACGATGGCAGTGCTCCTATGCCGGACGGTCTTGCCGATGCTGGTGTGCAGCATGAGGCGCCAATGGCGAACATGCACTACCCCCCGGCGCTAGACTACAGCGACATGCCACTCGACCCTCAAATCATGCACGGCTGGGCGCGGCAGGATGCTGCCCCGAGGTATCCGCACGCGCCTGGCTCGCACACTGCGCATAACGGCGATGATGCTGATCCCATGGCTATCGACATCGTCCCCGACGACGATGCGTTGGCGCGGTCACTCGCCGTGGAGTTGCGAGCTGACCACAGTGATGGTGGTGGTGTACACACACGCGCCGGTTTCGAGGTGCAGGGTCCGAGCGAGGTGTCGGTGGAGCAGGCGTACATGGTAGCACAGCATCAACAGCTCTCGAGCGAGCGGGACGCTTAGGAGCAGACTGCAGCGTTGATAGCTGCCTGTAATGCAGCTGCGAAAGCGCAGGACAGTGGCGCTATGCACCCGTGGCTTTGAGCTGGACGATCTGTGGGCACACGGTACTGGGTCTGTAGCACTAGACGCCGGGGCTGTACATGCATCTATAGCTACGGTGTATGGTCCCTGGTTCTCGGGTTCAAGCAGCGGTCACGTGCGTGCCCCATGCCATTCATGAACCACGAGCATGTCATGAATCTGAGATACTCCAACCTCATTGTCGAGAGAACGTCAGCACGGTTCTGCTGCTTGTGTGAGGACTCGCTTGACCAATTGCAGGTCACGCTCCACGTCTACCTGCCAGTTGGCGATGGCGATACGCACCGCACCTTGGCCATCCCATTGGGTGGGACTGACATGAATATCGCGGGTGGCATTGATTCGCTCAACCAGTGACGTGTTGAGCTGATCATCTTTCGCCCGGAACAGCACGATGATGTAGATGTTTTGGAGCCTGTCCTCGACATTCTCGCTCGTCGATCGTGGAAGGAGGTCGTATGCGTCGCTGTGCAACATGTGCCGTGCGATGCCGCGCGCGAGGGCGATCTGCCTTTCCAACATCTCACAATAGCCGGTACGGCCATACGCGGCGAGCGTGGCGTACACTGGCAGAGCGCGGAAGCGTCTGGAATTCTCGATGCCGATGCTGAGCGGCGACGGGACGGTCCTATTGACGGATGGGATGCTCCCCGACGCTGCGGTGTTGAGGTAGGCGGCGTTTGGATTCTGGAAGACGTCGATGCCTAGGTCCAGGTGCTTGGACAGCAAGATGCCACAATCATACGGCTGGGGCAAGTCAGTGGGGCCTCATTGCGGAGACTTTCAAGGCATATAATGTCTCACCACGTTGATCAATTTGTGGGCGTCTCCAGTGATGGAATCAGCGAGCTCCAAGCCCGCGACACCAGCATTGAGGGTCGTGTACTCCTGTGCTTGAGGTAACACCCGAGTGAGAAGTCCAAACGCTGCGTCGACATGTAGCCATGCGCCGTACTTGTCGCAGAGGGCACGGATTGATGCCATCGTTTGCCCATCGGTAGCAAACAAGCCTGTGTTCACCTCTGCACAGGACACTGCAACGATCGAGCCAGTGCCTGGGACCTGCAGATGACTCTCTAATGATGCCAGGTCAAAGACATGTGGCTGTTCTGGCCGGCCGACATCGATCACGGATGCTCTACCAAGCCCAACAATCGAGGCTGCTTTCCTCAAAGACGAGTGAGGCACGGTAGTCAGGACTTGTATACTCGTCAACCCGGCCATCTTCACAGCCTCGACAATGCCGTACTCTGCCACACTCGCGACTTTGCCATCCTTGTTGCTTTTCCGCGCAGCCCGAAGGACATATTCTCGGCCACATGCGAGACCCAGAACATTACTCGCCGTGGCACCGGTGGTGAAAGTCCGGTGCGGCCACTGTTCCCGGTCCAAGTCTAGCAGTTCGCATATCATGCCCAGTGCGCGGTCCTCGACATCCGTAGCCACGGTTTCGTTGGGTAGATGTACAGAGACATTTTGGTCGGTTTGGGTCACGACGTTGTCTGCAGAAGCTGCTGCGGGTGTCGCTCCACCCGTCACGAAGCCGTAGTAATTCGGAGACTGCGAGCTTCGGTTCAAGCCTGGTACAATGTCGTTTCGAACATGTTCGCCGACCAGATCTGATCCGAGTCCGTTGTCTGGCAGTGTCGTGAGTAGCTTCGACCGTGCGGCATCAATCGCAGTGCGTGAGGGCAGTACGTGGGTCTCGCCACTTGTTGACCTTCTGCGGGCGTCCATCGCTGTTGCAATCATTGATGTAGAAGACATTAGCCATTCGAGAAGTTCAGAAGGCTGTGCGTGTTGGGGGTCTGACTCATGGCATGCAAGAGAAGAGCCCACTTCAGCCTACCGCTGCTCTCACCTTGTGCGAGGCTCACGTGGAAGCGTAGTGACTTCTCAATCCTCTGTCGCCTCATGCGAGTTTGACTGAGTTATACATTGCACTTGTTGGGGAGACGAGAGTCAAGGAACGGGAGGTGTCGTAGAATCGGGATCACGTGAGAGCCTGCAGTAGGACAGAGGGCCATATATACCATTAGCTGAATGACATATCAGCCGCGCCCTTTGCTTCGCAACTAGCTTCGCATCGCCTCATTTACGTCCTCGTCGTCGCCGCCGCCGTTGCCTCGTCGTCGCCGCCGCCGTTGCCTCGTCGTCGCCGCCGCCGTTACGTGCGAGGGTATAGCTATTTACGTGCAAAGCCGCCGCGAAGCTTACTTAGATATAAGGTTACATTCCTTATTGTTTACCTCTCTATTAATACAACACATTGCTATTGTTACTATAGAGCCTCTTCCTATAAGAACACTAATCTCGCACCTCTAGTATTATCGGCACGAAGATATAGTATTAGCCGCATTAACACAGCCGCTATTAAGCCTATAGCTAGGTAGTATTAAGTATATTCTCTAGCATCGAGTAAGTACGATAGCTATAGTAGATAGGCAAGTATTCTACAGCTCAATTTGACGATTAGCTACTAATTCGCGGTAGCCTCGCTTAGTTCCGTAGGCTAGAGACTACCGACGAGTTAAATTTCTAGTATTGTTCGCAGGCCTCGTAGGATAAGATAAAGGCAGCGGTACTAGTAGTACCGGCAGCTAAGTAGAAGTCGAAGCTCGCTATGCTTCGTAAGTATAATTACGCTAGTTAGATTATAGAGACGGGGGAAGGCAAGGGTACGGTAAGCCCTTGCGCGTTGTACTAGCGCCTAGGCACTTAAGATAGGCCTGCTCCGCTATATAGAGTCTTCGCGAATAGGCCTAATAAAGCCTATACTTATTGCAAGCGCGGCGGCAAGCCGTATAAGGCTAGATTAGCGCCGGTAAGATCGGTAGAGGAGCTATAGGAGCAGCGTATAGCTAGGCTAGCGGATAAGGTAGCTACGCTACGGCAGTAGGTTACTAATAGAGAGGCGGCGCGTCTTAAGATAGAGAAGAAGCTAGATAGCTTTACGGTTAAGCACGACTTAATAATTCGACGGTATAGCGTCTTATAGGCGATATAGGCAAGTTAATGCCGAAGAAATAAGGAGCCCGTGCGAGTAGTATAGTAAGGCGGCAGCGCGGCTGCAGATACTGCATTAATTCAATTACTACCTTAGAGTCTAATTAGTAATAGTGTTCTATGTCGTTATGTTTGTATCTAAAGCACATAGCGAAGCGGCGGCGAGTCTAGTTACTACATAACTACCGTCTAGTTAAACTCTATAGACATCCGAAAGGATAGAATAGTCCCCGTAGGCGGAGGGTACCGCGCGGCGGCCGCGAAGCATTACACGCTAGTTAACTTAGCTTCGTTAGCTCTATTAGCATCGCTACTACCTACCTTCTCGCTATTGTTAACACTCTTAGTAGTTGCTACCTCCTTAGCAGCTACCGCCTCGGCGACTGTAGCCTTAGTAGCTACCGCTTTAGTAGCTACCGCCTTCCTCGTCGTTCGATAGCTCGGCTCTACTACGGGCTTTCGGCGCTTAGTAGTAGGCTGCTTCGACGTACTAGCCGTCCTCTTCTTCGCATGCCTCCGCGTAGTAGCAACCTCCTTATATATAGTAGAGACGTCTCTATTGTAGGCCTATAGCTCCTCCGACATATCCCCGCTAGTACTATTAAGCTCGGTAGACGTACCCTTCGTCAATACTAGCTTGCGAGGGGACGGAGGCTCTAGCTTAACCTTGCGCGTAGAGCTTAGCTCTACCTTAACCTTGCGAGCTAACGTAGGCTCCGCCTTAACCTTACGAGCCGACGTAGGCTCCGCCTTACGAGCTACTAGCGCGGGCTTTAGAGGAGTTAGCTTCGGCTTTACTAGAGTGTCGTCGAGGTACGTTAGATTAATCTACTCGCGCTACTTATTCGGATTAGGATCGTCGGCTCGTAGAAGGTCTAGTAGGGCCGCATTATCCGCTAGATCTCTAGCGGCCTCGTCTACAGGCTCCGCCTTAATTATTAAGCCTTCCGGACGCTCAATTAACAGCCGCAGCGTCCCCTCTAGTATCTGCTATAGCGTCTCGAAGTACGGGCTTACAGTAGCCTACGGCAATTAAGGACGGAAAGTCGCGTCCTATTAGATAAGGATTCTAACGTACTTAGCTCCTACCCTAGCCCGTCGAACTTTAGCTAGTAGTCGTCGATAGAGTCGTCGGTAATAGCCTAGCTAATAAGATTCGCATAGCTAGTAGAGTCTAGCTCGGTAATAAAGAGGTAAGCGATGTAGCTATTAAGAGGCTAGCGGATTATGAGATTAGGCGATCGATAGAGGAGGAAGTCGATAAGTAAGGCGCTAGAGTCCTTAAACACAGACTCGCGGAAGCTATTAATCTAGCTCGATATAATAGTAGCTAGTAGTAGAGAGCCTTCTTTATTATAGAACGGCTTAATAGTTAATAACTCTTTATTAAGTTACATCTATTAACTCTATACAGTTACCTTATACTTATACGGCTTATTTAGCTCCTTCTTCTTGCCGGTAGTAGCTACGAGATAAGGTAGGTAGGCGGAGTAATATAGGGGTATCTATAGTAAAGATATCTCGCAGCGTATAGGGCGCGTCTCTAACTAAACACTTAGTTAAGCATAGCGCTAATTGCTACTTCTCCTAATAGTAGTAAAGGGCGCGTATAGTATTCGCATACTAGCCGCTTGCCCGGCCGCTAGCCGGGCGGTTAACATACGTAACTATGCACGTAACCTTCTACGTAACTATCCTAAAGCTATACTAGGCTGTCTCCTATAATAATTGCCTCCCTCCCTAATAGGGACTGCCCTTAGTTCCTTATAGTAGTAGAGGGCGATACCCTTACTAAACGCGTGCGCGCAATATGCGCGTACCGTCGGTTATAATGCCTAAACATTCTAACCGGAAAGCTAGCGAGGAAAGAGTAACCTAGAGTTACTCCTTCTATTCTTGTAGTACCGGTAGGGCGGTTCGCGTGCGGCCCGCTTATTGCGCGTAATTGTTTGTTTTATTGTTCGCCCGCTCCTCGCGGGTATTCCCTAAACATATATATATACTTAAGACCTTTTGCAAAGGTAACAAGCTTCCACTACGCGTTCTACGCCCCCCTTACACTAACAACGCTCGCGTCTCGTACGCGCTACGTAAGATACTATACCTCCTAAGAGAGACACTAAGCCCCTAATCCCTATATATAATAGGTGTATTCCCTACTTGTTACGAACATACGCTAGGCTGCATAGAAAGACACAGCCGCGAGAAGTTCATAGCTAACGGAATTAGCCAAGGCATAACGTAGCGTACGTAACCGACTAACGGTTACATAACTTAGTCGAACCGACTAGTCGACTACCGACATAGTCGAACGACTATATAGTCGAACCGACCGGTTAGCTAGTAACATAGTCGAACGGTCAAACGAGACACGAATCTCCTTTATATATATCGCGATGGATCTCTATATAGGCAGTTTGTGTTCAACTTATGTTTCAATCTAACTAAAAGGTCTTCGCATACTAACGCTTAGTAATTCACTTAGAGAGGTTTATTAGGTTCTACTAACATAGAGAGAAGTATTCCTACACCCGTGTCTTAATACTAACTAAGCCTACCGAGCTCTACTACGTCGAGACGACTTTATCGGATCGCAATACTTTAAATACCCTTAAGGACTTAGTAGTTCTTTAGACACGACATGTCTTCCATCGATAGAAGCGCTAGCACGGCCTCCGCTATACGCTCTAGGAGCGACGACAAGATAAAGGTCGCTAAACCCGACTTCTTCTACGGAGACCGCTATAAGCTCGACGATTAGCTTAACTAGATCCTCTTATACTTTAAGATAGAGGAGGTTAGAGAGGATAAGCAGTGTCTTACTACTGCCTCCTACCTTAGAGGTAAAGCCTAATAGTAGATTCGACCCCGACTTACGGATAAGTTAATACGCGATACCGACCTAGAAGGCATCTTTACGAACTTCCGATTATTCCTTCTAAAGATACGCTCTATCTA
>JAWDJV010009537.1:0-33159 GCA_033119285.1 Teratosphaeriaceae sp. CCFEE 6253
TCCAGCCGACCGAGGCGCTCGAAGGTCTTTTGCGCGCGGAAGCCGGACTCGAAGAGCTGGCGGTACTTCCACGCGTTGCGCGCCCCGGCGGTGGAGGACGCGGAGAGGATGTCGGAGATGAGGTACAGGGCGATCAGCTTAGCGCTCGAGGGGTCCTCGGGCTCGCTGCGCTTGGTGCTGTCGTCTCTGGCCGGTAATGGGGAGGTGATGGCGGTCGGGAAGGAGGGAAGCTGGTCGTCGGGCTCGTAGTCGTCTTCCCCTTCTCCCTCTGCTTCATCTTCATCTTCTTGCTCATCGTCGTCGTCGTGCGCGGGCTCGGAGTCAGAGGTCTCGTAAAGCGCTGCCAGGCTGTAGGAGAAAGGCTTCTCCACGTTCAGGAGCAGGAGGTCGACAATCTCCTCCGCGCCTTGACCCGCATGGTTGATGGCGAAATTGGTGACCCTCGCGATGTCGCCCTTCCGCAGCCGTGCATTATTCGTCGGCAACCGGCTCAGCAGATGCACCAGCCGCGCTCGTTTCACCGGGTTCAAGTGCTCCTTCTTGTTCTCCCCCACCGGCCCATCGCCGCTGCGATTCTCGTAGAATCGCCGCTCCCCTCCTTCATCATCGCTCTCCTCGTCGCTGGACACGTAATCGATGTCCGTTACCACGTCTGCTAGACTCGTGAGATCGAGGAACGGCACCTGCCGGCCCTCGAACGGCGACAGCCACTCCATCCCCATGTCCCCGTGGATCCGCTCCAACCCCTTCGCGCGTCGCTTCCGATCGCTCGGATCCGACGACGACCAGAGGAGGTACCGGTAGTACACCCCTGCCGCACTGCGGGAGTCGTAGAGGAACGCGAAGCGCTCGTCCTGCTGCACATCGGGCGTGGCCATGAGCAGGGCCTCCATCTGCAGCGCGTACGCGGGGTCGGGCTCGGTGAGTAAGCGCTCGGCGAGGGTGTGGATCGCGCGGATGGTGGTGATGTCCAACGGGGCTTGGACGGCCACGACGGCTTCTGGCGGGCGTGGGGGGGCGTTGTAGCCGCCTCGCGGAGGGAAGTCGTAGGAGTCGGGTGGGGCGAAGTTGGAGTGGGAGGGTGGGGTTGGGGCGTTGCGCATGGAGCCTCTTTGTGCTTCTCGCGGTTTCTCGGCGCCGAAAGGCTCGGAGGACGTTGGAGTGATGGAGGCGATCATGCTAGGGTGGGGGGTACTGGAGGAGAGGTGGCGGGAGATCGTTAGGTAGAAGCCGCAGCCGAGGTATCGGTCTTTGAGTGCTGAGACGGCGGTGTCGATTTGTGCAGTCGAAGTCTCCGTCGCGAGCGACGCGATAGCGGTCAGGGATCGCTTGCCGGTCGGTTCTGGTCCGTCAGGAAGAAGGAACTGGACCGCGTGCACCAGGAGGTAAGGCCTGAGCAACGCCTGCACATCCTCGCTCGTCATGTCAAGCGGTAGACGAGAGAGCTGCACCGCCGGCCTCGGCGCTTCGTCCTCGCGATCCTCCTCCTGCACCCGGCTCGCCTGCCGGCCCTCTCCCCTCACTGCTTCCTCATCCCCCAACACGCCCTGCTCCCGCCTCGCCTCCTGCGCCTCCCGCATCTCGTCCAGCGCGCTCTTCCGCTTCAGGCTCGGCGGGCCCATGGCCGGTCCGCCTCGTGCTCGCATCGGCGGCGCGCCATACCCCCTGCCCGGCCCCGGTGGCCCCGGCGGCCCTCGTGGTGCGGACGGCGGGCCTTGGTCGCGTGCGCGGATCGCAGCCGCCAAAGGATCGTCATCTTCTTCTGCGAACGAGTCCTGGAAGGCCTTGAGGGCTGCGGCGTCCTCCGCTTCCGCCCGTCGTCGCTTCTCATCCGCCGCCTGCCGCTCCTTTTCGAAGGCGGACAGCTTCTTGGGCGCGGCGAGCTTCGAAGTCACGTCGGGGAACTCCTTGACCACTTCTTCGCCGGCCATTGTCGGGCCGAGGGTGGCGCCGACAACGCGTATACCGTCGTCCTGCTTTAATCTGTGCCGATATCCTCCAACCTTACGTATGCCAATGTTCGTATGCTGAACGGATACACCCCAATCGCACCTCCGCGGTCAAATAAGCTTCCTGGCGGCGGGAGATCGGCCAGATCCCTGCAAGTGTAACGGCGGACGAGCATGTGCCCCGCGTGACCAGCGGCGGCACCAGCAGAACGTCGAAGCCTCACATGCACCACTCACCACCGCACGAGACGGACACACGAGGCGCAGGCGACATGGCGGACGCGGTGGATCAGCCCGCACGCCAGTGAAGCGCCGCCATCACCTCATCCACCGCCACAATGGCGCAAGTCCACCGTGACCAGGTGGAGGCCATCTTCGCCGAGCTCAAGGCGCGCCACGATGCCACCCGCCAGTCCGCCGCCGCCAAGCTGGGCGAGCAGGTCCACGCCGCCTTCCGCGAACTGCCCGCCACCGACTTTAACACTTACTACGCCGAGATCAACCGGCGCATCTACCTCTACGTGATGAATGGCGTCGACACCTATGAGCGGACGGGGGGGCTGTATGCGCTGGATGTGCTGATTGACTTCAAGGGGGATGATGCGGCGTTGAAGGTGACGAAGTTCAATACCTACCTGCGCAAGACGCTGGAGGGCAGTGACACGAGCGCCATGGTGGTCGCTGCTAAATGTCTAGGGCGACTCGCGGCCCCCGGGGGGGCTCTGACGGCGGAGCTGGTCGAAGCGGAGGTTAAGCACGCCCTCGAGTGGCTCACCTCGGAGCGGAACGAGAATCGGCGCTTCGCCGCGGTGTTGATCCTGCGGGAGTTGGCGAGACACAATGGTACGTTGCTCTACAATGTCATCCCCCAGATCCTCAATCACTTGTGGGAGGGCCTCTGGGATCCGAAGGTGGTGATTCGGGAGACGTCGGCCGAGACGATGCGGGAGATGTTCAAGGTGCTCTCCGCGCGGGACCAGCAGATTCGGCAGACGTGCTTGGCGCGGACGTATGAGACAACGCAGGAGGGGTTTCGGAGGAATACGGTCGAGTGCATTCACGGCAGTCTGCTGGCGTATAAGGAGCTACTGGTGCAGGGCGGGATGTTCATGCACGGGCAGAAGTTCAAGGAGGTATGTGAGAAGATCCTGACGCGTGAGTACCGCGAGCACAAGGACCCCACCATCCGGCGGACCATCGTGGAGATCATGCCCATTCTGGCCGCCTACGCACCGCAGCAGTTCTGCCGGGAGTACCTCGCGCGCTCGATGCAGCACCTGCAGTTCCTGCTCAAGGACCCCAAGCAGCGCAACATGGCCTTCGCGGCCATTGGCAAGATCGCGCACGCGGTCGGTTCGCAGATCGCGCCCTACCTCGACACCATCCTGCTGCACATCCGCGATGCGCTGTCCGTCAAGAACCGCGGCAAGCACAGCGACGAGGCGCCCATCTTCGAGTGCATCAGCATGATCTCCATCGCCGTTGGGCAGACGTTGAGCAAGTACATGGAGGCCCTGCTGGACCCCATCTTTGCGTGCGGGCTGTCCGATGCGCTGACGCAGGCGCTGGTGGACATGGCGCACTACATCCCTCCCGTGAAGTCCACCATCCAGGAGAAGCTGCTCGACCTGCTGAGTCGGACGCTCTGTGGGAGACCGTTCCAGACGCTCGGGCATCCGACGCACGGGCAAGGGCTGCCGCCCATCTATACCAGGGAGGTGCGGGATCAGCGGGATCCGCAGCATCTCGAGCACAAGGAGCAGGAGATTGCGCTCGCGCTTGTCACGCTGGGTTCGTTTGACTTTTCAGGGCATGTGCTCAACGAATTCGTGCGGGACGTCGCGATCCGCTACGTCGAGGACGACGACGCGATCATTCGCAAAGCTGCCGCCTTGACGTGCTGCCAGCTGTTTGTGCGCGATCCCATCGTGCACCAAACTTCGCACCACGCCATCCAGGTCGTCTCCGACGTGATCGAGAAGCTTCTTACGGTCGGTGTCGCAGATCCGCAGCCGGAGATCCGGCAGACTGTGCTGGTATCTCTCGATACCCGCTTCGACAGACACCTAGCTAAAGCAGAGAACGTGCGGACTCTCTTCCTGGCGCTCAACGACGAGAAGTTCCCCATCCGCGAGGCGGCCATGACCATCATCGGCCGCCTAACGAGCGTGAACCCAGCCTACGTCTTCCCCAGCCTGCGCAAGGTGCTGATCCAGCTGCTCACCGAGATCGAGTATAGCAACAACGCGAATAACAAGCGCGAATCGGCGCAGCTCATCAGCCATCTGGTGTCGGCGTCGAGTAAGCTGATCAAGCCGTACGTCGACCCCATGGTCACGGTCCTGCTGCCCAAAGCTGAGGACGCCAACCCGGACGTCGCGGCCACGACGCTGCGGGCGCTGGGCGATCTGGCGACCGTGGGCGGGGACGAGATGGTTAAGTACATACCCGCGCTCATGGAGATTATCATCCGGAGCCTGCAGGATCTGACGAGCGATAAGAAGAGGGAGGCCGCGCTGTGCACGCTGGGGCAGCTGGCGAGTAACAGCGGTTATGTCATTGATCCTTACATCGATCACCCGCAGCTGCTGAACATCTTGGTCGGCATCGTGCGGAACGAACCGCCCGGAGAGCTGAGGAGGGAGACGATCCGCTTGATGGGCATCCTGGGCGCGCTGGACCCCTACAAGCACCAGCAAGTCGTCGAGGAGTCCCCTGAGTCTAATCTCCGGGCTGAGGCCGAGGCGGAATCGGACGTGACGCTGATCATGAAGGGCATCACGCCGAGTAACGAGGACTATTACCCGACGGTCGTCATCAACACCCTCATGGCGATGCTGAAGGAGGACACGCTGAAGCACTACCACCCCGCCGTCGTCGACGCCACCATGACCATCTACTCCACCATGGGCATGAAGTGCGTGCCCTTCCTCGACACCGTCGTCCCCGGCATCGTCAGCGTGCTCAGCGATGCGCAAACGGACGAGCGGCTGGAGGGGTATTTCAACCAGCTGAGTCTGCTGGTCAAAATCGTACGGCAGCACATCCGGCCGCATCTGCATGTGGTGATTCAGGCGGTGGCAGATTTCTGGTACAAAGGGGTCAGGTTGCAGGGGACGATGTTGGGGTTGATTGAGAGTGTGGCGAGGAGTCTGGAGGGGGAGTTCAAGGTCTACCTGGCCGGGGTCCTTCCACTAATGCTGGGGGTGCTGGACGCGGATGCGAGGACCGAGGCTGGAAAAATGGCATGCCAGCGGGTGCTGCACGCATTTCTGGTGTTTGGGAGCAGTGCCGAGGAGTACATGCACCTCATCATCCCCGTCATCGTGAGGATGTTCGACAACGACCGCTCGCGGCCGCGGGAGGTGCGCAAGGCGGCGATCGAGACGATCGGGCGCATGAGCAAGCAGGTCAACATCTCCGAGTTCGCGGCCAAGATCATTCACCCGCTCAGCCGGGTCCTGACGGCGGAGAAAGACCAGGCGCTCAAGCAGACGGCCATGGAGACGCTGTGCGCGCTGGTCTTCCAGCTGGGGCCGGACTACCTGCACTTCGTGCCGACGCTCGACAAGATGCTCGCGCAGCAGCGCATCCAGTACCCGCCGTACACGCTCCTCGTGAGCAAGCTGAAACGCAATGAGCCCCTGCCGCAGGACTTGAGCCCGGAGCAGCACTACCGCGACGAGGACGACGATCCCTACCCGGCCGACATCTCGACCAAGAAGCTGGCGGTCAACCAGCAGCATTTGAAGAATGCGTGGGAGGCGAGCCAGAAAAGTACCAAGGAGGACTGGCAGGAGTGGATGCGCCGGTTCAGCGTCGAGCTGCTGAGGGAGAGTCCGCAGCAGGCGCTGCGCGCGTGCCAGCCGCTTGCGACGAGCTATCCGCCTTTGGCGCGGAGTCTGTTCAACAGCGCGTTTGTGAGTTGCTGGACGGAGCTATATGACCAGTATCAGGAGGAGTTGGTGAGGAGTCTGGAGGTGGCGTTGACGTCGCCGCAGATCCCGCCGGAGATCTTGCAAATTTTGCTGAATCTGGCCGAGTTTATGGAGCATGATGACAAGGCGCTGCCGATTGATGTGCGCACGCTGGGGATGTATGCGGCCAAGTGCCATGCCTTTGCCAAAGCGCTGCATTACAAGGAGCTGGAGTTCAATGCGGAGCAGAATGCAAGTGCGGTCGAGGCGCTGATCAGCATCAACAACCAGCTCCAGCAGACCGACGCCGCGTTCGGCATCCTCCGCAAGGCGCAGGGGTTCAACGAGGTCGACCTGAAGGAGACATGGTTCGAGAAGCTGCAGCGGTGGGAGGAGGCCCTGCTCGCGTACCAGAAACGCGAGGATACCGAGGGCGAGCACGTGGGCTTCGAGGTCATCATGGGCAAGATGCGATGTTTGCATGCCCTCGGCGAGTGGGACACCCTCTCGTCCATCGCGCAGGACAAGTGGATGAACGCCTCCGCCGAGCACCGCAAGTCGATCGCCCCGCTCGCGGCGGCCGCGGCCTGGGGTATGGGGCAGTGGGAGGTCATGGACACCTACCTCAATGTCATGAAGACGGCCTCTCCCGACCGCTCGTTCTTCGGCGCTATCCTGAGTATCCACCGCAATCAATTCGAGGAGGCGCATCTGCACATCACCAAGGCGCGCGAGGGCCTTGACACGGAGCTGAGCGCGCTGCTGGGGGAGAGCTACACGCGCGCGTACAGCGTGATCGTGCGCGTGCAGATGCTGGCCGAGCTGGAGGAGATCATCACGTACAAGCAGCACGCCAGCGACGCGGAGCGGCAGGAGCGCATGCGCGAGACGTGGACGAAGCGGCTGAAGGGCTGCCAGCGGAACGTGGAGGTGTGGCAGCGGATGATGAAGGTGCGCGCGCTGGTCATCACGCCGAAGGAGAACACGGAGATGTACATCAAGTTTGCGTCGATATGTCGCAAGGCGCAGCGGAACGGGTTGGCGGAGAAGAGTCTGAATTCGCTGCTGGGCGGGCAGGGGAGCATCACGTCCGCGGGATTCATGGGGCGGATCCACGAGGCGGACTACCCGGTGCAGTATGCGACTTACAAGTACTTGTGGAGCACGGGGCATACCACCGGAGCATTGAACGCGCTGAAGGACTTCACCGGCCGGCTTCGGGGTGAATATGAGGACAGGAGCGCTGCCATGACCGCCAACGGCACGAACGGCATGCTGACTAGTATGAACGGCGCCAATGGAATCGACAGCGTGCAGGCGCCCTTTGGGCCGACGCATCCTCCGGCCACGGCGAAAGAGAAGGCCGAGCTGGAGGATTGGCGCATACTCCTTGCCCGCTGCTATCTAAAGCAGGGAGACTGGCAGATTAAGACGCATGACGGCGACTGGGAGTCCGATCATGTGCAGGACGTCCTCCAGTCCTACAACATGGCGACGCGGTACAACGAGAGTTGGTACAAGGCGTGGCATGCCTGGGCTCTGGCGAACTTTGAGGTTGTCACGTCGATGGCGTCGAACGCCGACCGCGAGTCCGCTGATGTGCCGCGGGAGATTGTCAACGATCACGTCGTCCCAGCTATCAAGGGCTTCTTCAAGTCGATCGCACTATCGTCTTCGAGCTCGCTGCAAGACACGCTACGCCTGCTGACGCTGTGGTTCGCGCACGGCAAGTATCAGGAGGTTACGCACGCCGTCACGCAGGGAATCCTCCTCGTCAGTGTTGACACCTGGCTCGAAGTCATCCCGCAGCTCATCGCGCGCATCAATCAGCCGCATAAGATTGTGCGGGATGCGATCTTCAACCTGCTGGTCGATGTCGGGAGGGCTCACCCACAGGCGCTCGTCTACCCGCTCACGGTGTCGATGAAGTCGGATGGTGGCAATCGGTCCCGTTTCGCCACGCGCATCATGGACAATATGCGCCAGCACAGTCCCCTGCTCGTGGAACAGGCGGGCCTGGTGAGTGATGAGCTCATCCGCATCGCCGTGCTCTGGCACGAGCAGTGGCATGAAGGGCTTGAAGAGGCATCTCGCCTGTACTTCGGCGATCATAACATCCATGGCATGCTGGCCACCCTTGAGCCGCTCCACGAGATGCTGCGGAAGGGATCGGAGACTCTGCGTGAGATCTCGTTCGTGCAGAGCTTCGGCCGTGATCTTAACGAGGCCAAGGACTGGTGCGAAGCGTACAAGACCACACAGGAGATTGGCGACCTCAATCAGGCGTGGGATCTCTACTACGGCGTCTTCAAGCGCATCGCGAGGCAGCTGCCGCAGTTGATGAGTCTGGAGCTGCAGTACGTCTCGCCGGAGCTTAAGAATGCACATGATCTGCAGCTGGCCTTGCCGGGGACGTACCAGAGTGGGAAGCCGATCGTGCGCATCCAGTCATTCGATCCAGTGGCTGTGGTTATCTCTTCCAAGCAGCGCCCCAGGAAGCTTGGAATGCGCGGAAGCGATGGGATCCGCTACGACTACGTTCTCAAGGGCCACGAGGACATACGGCAGGACGAGCGAGTCATGCAGCTCTTTGGCCTCGTCAACACGTTGCTATCAACCGATCCAGAGTGTCTTAAGAGGCATCTGAACATTCAGCGCTACTCGGCCATCCCGTTATCGACCCAGTCTGGCCTGCTCGGCTGGGTCCCAAACAGCGACACACTGCACGTACTCATCCGCGAGTACCGCGAGAGCCGCAAGATCCTGCTGAACATCGAGCACCGTATCATGCTGCAGATGGCCCCGGACTACGACAACCTTACCCTCATGCAGAAGGTCGAGGTGTTCGGCTATGCACTGGACAACACGACTGGGCAGGATCTCTACCGCGTGCTGTGGCTCAAAAGCAAGAGCTCCGAGGCCTGGCTCGACCGCCGCACCAACTACACCCGCTCGCTGGCCGTCATGTCCATGGTCGGCTACATCCTCGGCCTCGGCGACCGGCACCCGTCCAACCTCATGCTGGACCGTGTGACGGGTAAGATCATCCACATTGACTTCGGCGACTGCTTCGAGGTGGCCATGCACCGCGAGAAGTACCCGGAGCGCGTGCCTTTCCGCCTGACGCGGATGTTGACCTTTGCGATGGAAGTTAGTAACATCGAGGGCAGCTTCCGCACGACGTGTGAGCATGTCATGCGCCTGCTGCGGGCGCACAAGGAGTCATTGATGGCTGTGCTGGAGGCGTTCGTGCACGATCCGCTGCTGACATGGCGGCTGAACACGCGCGAGTCGCCGCCCGAGCCCTCCTTCCCGTCTGAGCGCCGCACGTCCATCATGGGCGCGCCGATGCCGCCGGAGGGCCGCCGTGGGAGTGTGATGGGCGGCGATCCGAATGCGCCCAGCGAGCGACCGGGCAGCTCATACCGCCCTCGCAATCGACTCAGCAGCGCGCAGGCGAACGGCAACCTCGATCCGGTGGAGAAGGAGGTGCAGAATGCCCGAGCCTTGCAGGTCCTCAGTCGCGTGAAGGAGAAGCTTACTGGGCGCGACTTCAAGAAGCAGACGGAGCTGGAGATCAATGAACAGGTGGAGAAGCTGCTGAGTGAGGCAACGAATCTGGAGAACCTGTGCCAGCATTATATCGGGGTGAGTCCTACGTGCGCCTTGATTGGCTCACGAGCGACGCTGACAGATCTTGTAGTGGTGCTCTTTCTGGTGAAGTCGAGAGGGACGGTGACGATGAGTGTATTTCAGCGAGGCGTCGGTGAATGGGGCAAGCATCGTGCGAAGTCACACGGAGAATATATCGCTACTGGTTCACGGCCATTGGTCGTGGCGCTGAAGGAGTTGCGGCAAGGCATGAGATTTACGGCTGTATCCATAGGTGTACGGCATAGTAGAAGTCTTTAGCACAATGGCCATGCTCAACGCCCCTCAAACCGGCACAGGCTCACGATCGACGCTGAGACAGGCAAACACGTATTCTGTGAACATCATCCCTGCATTGCATGGTCTCAGTAACCTCGTGCACTGACGTGGCATTGAACAGCCACCTTTTGACAGCCGAACGCCGTCGCCGTGACCCTTTCAGCCCGCCGCGACCATGCCTCTGAAACGCCTAGCAGCACGCGCGTCACTATCGACTTACTGCGCCCTGATGGCATTGCCCAGCGCACCGCCCGTGAATGCACCACCGCCTCCACCGCCGCGACTCGCGAACCCACTCCCGCCCCTGCCACGGCCACCTCTCCCACCTCCGCGTCCACCGCGACCTCCACGCCCGCCTTGGCGCTCGAATGCGTTCGCAGTGCCCTGCGTCCTCTGCTCCAGCACCCGCTCGTTACTCTCGATCAGCCCGCTCGCTTTATCCGCAAGCGTCAGCGCGAGACTCTGCAGTCGGCTGAGCTCGACGCCCTTGCGGAAGATGATCGCGCCGTCGACTTGGTCGAGAGCCGCGGCCAGCTCCTCATGGTGGATCATCTTGCTCACCAGCGCCGCGACCTTCTGCTCTTTCAGATCGAACATCGCGGCCAGCTTGCCGACGCTCAGCGTATCGTAGAAGGGCGCGTACGTGAACAGATACGTCCGCAGCCCTTCCTCCTGGATCTGCTGCTCGAGCATGTGCTTGATCTCCTCGCTCTGCGGCAGTAGCTCCCAGATCTTGATGCGCGTGATGAACTCCGTCGCCTTCCTCCACTCGCCCGCCGCCAGCGCCTTGCTGGCCTGCATGACGTGGTCGCGAGTGTTCTCCGGCGGGCCGGTGAAGATTTGGCGCTCGTGGTACTCGAGCATGCGGCGGTAGGACTTGGAGATGACCCGCTTCTTGAGGTCGGGGGACGAGCCGGCTTGCGCGAGCGTAGGGATCTCGAGGAGCATGGAGCAGGTGAGGTAGACGCACTCGAGGAGCTCGAGGTTGATGTGCATGTGGAAGGGGAGCTGGCGCTGGCGTTCCAGGCGCTCTTGCTCGGGCGTGATTTGGGAGTAGCGCTGGATCTGCAGGCCTTGGGCCAGGAGTTCCTTTTGCCGCTGCGAGCCGCAAATATCTTGGAGCGCGGTCTGGCACTCGTAGACAAGACCCTGGCGGAAGGCGCACAGGCCGACTTGGGTGAGGGTACGGTTGAAGAGGATTTGGGTGTTGACGTCGAAGCTGGAGATGGTGTCTTGAAGATGGGACATGAGGATCATGTCTCGGGACTTGTAGTACTCGTCGTGGAGCGCGAGGAAGTAGATTTGGCATAGCATGGCGCGAGCGCGGATGATGCCTTCGGCATTCTTGAAGAGGTAGACGGCGAGTGTCTGAACGAGGCTGTTGATGTCTGTGCCGTCTGCGCGGGGTGTGATCTTGGAGTCCAGGTCTTCGGAAACGACCTTCCAGGTGGTCTCCTCGAGAATGGTGACAACTTGTGCAGGCTTGAAGTACAGATGCTCAAGACGGCGCATGACGACGCGATTGAGGGACTCTTGTGGTGTCTCGAGCTTGGGATTCGATCGCAGGCGCTCGGCGTAAAGCATGGCGCGGACGATGTTTGAGTAGAGTGACCCTTCATCCTGCAGCCGCTCGACGTACTCGGCTGTATGCGGATCAATGCTCTGCAGCACGCGGGTGAGCTCATCATCCAGGCGTTCGACGAACGACACCACGCTTCCTGGAATCTTGAACAGCTCGCCTTCAATGATGGTCGGCTGCTTCTCGTCATCCTCCCACTCCTCCACGCCAGTGTCAACAACCACGACATTGGCTTCCTCCTCCAGGATGCTTAGTAGTTGTGCGATTCCTTGCTGCGCTAGCTTCCACTGCTCTTGCGACATTTGCGAGCCGGTGCCGGAGGTCAGATCGAAGCGTGTGGCGATGAGCGTGAGCAGCACACGGATGCGCTGGTACTCTGACACAGCCACGTCGAGCAGCCTCTCCATGATCTTGATCTGCTCCAAGCGATCCGTGTTCTTTCGCCCTCTCGACTCCACAATCGTCCGGAGATGCTTCAGGATACTCTCCGGCGTGTAGATCATCGCCTTACCACCGGCGCCGACCATTGTGAAGCCTTCGTCGTTCGCATCCAGGGTCGCGTCAGCATCAAGGAGCTTCTTCTTCGGCTTCTTTGGGGCAGGTGCCGTGTCTTCCACGATCTCTTCCTTCATGAACTCGTCCGGATCATTCTTGAAGGCTTCGAGATCGGTGATGTACTCCTTGTTGTTCTTCCGGATCTTCTGCCTCAGCGCATTCATACCCTTCTGCGCGATCGGGTTCATCTTCTTCGGCGTGACTTTCTGCTTCTCGAACGCCTCCATCACCTGCGTCTCCAGCTCCGAGATAGTCTTGATGTACATCTTCGGGGCCTTGCCATCAAGATCTCGCTGCAGCGTCGGCAATTGCCGGTTCATGCGGTCGTATTGATCGTTCATGGCGTTCCAGTCGCTGATCTTCTGCGCATTCTCAATCAGGCGTACCGTGCCTTCGAGCTCGTCGAATCGCTTGTCTTTGGCCGATTTGACCACCGTGACCTTGTCTTCATCCTCCTCCTCTGAATCGTCCGAAGCTTCGCGCAAGAATCTGCTCGCGCCGGTCTTTCCACCCTCGTCTGAATCGCTGCTGTCCGAGTCGTCGTCATTCTCGTTGTCCGAGCTCTCCTCCGAAGAAGACTCCTCGTTCTCCTTCGCCGCCTCACCACCGCTGTACAACTCCTCCTCATCGGAAGAGCTCTCGCTCGAGCTGTCGCCGTGGAAGAAGCGAGACATGTTGGTGGACTGCTGATCCTGCGGCCGAGGCGATGTTGATGTATGGCAAGGGCTCGCTGCTGCCTGCGGGTGAGTCACAAATATTGTGTGGTCGTGATGAAGTCGTGGTGGTTTGCAGCCCACCAAAATTCGAGCCACGCGGGAAGGCCCGTCATGCGAATCTTGGCGTAGAGGGAGCAACTTCAGCTTCACTCCTCAGTGTCCTCACACCTCTCCAACTCTCTGCATACCGTATACCGGCTGCTACTCGTGGTGTTACGAATGGGCATGGTTCTCTACTTACTTGGTGCTCTGAGATGACTCTCTTTTGTTGTCCGCTGGCCTCTCATGCTCGTGTCATTGTTACCGTGGTCACTCGTGCCTATGCTCCCACGCTCCTACTTTCCAGAACATGCTCCTGCTCGCAACTGGCAGAGCGTTGGCCCATCTAGCGCTGCGGCAGGAAAGAGGGTCGCCAGCCTTACTCGCCGGCGGGAACATCAAGAGTACCAAGACACGTCCACCACAATACACACCACCAACACTGTACTCTCGCAGCCCCTCGACGGCGACGCAAACCACGACCCAGCTGCTCGATCAGGATTCCTCTCTGCACAATAGCTTTTCGGGGAGCAGGAAAGATGTGCTGGCGGCTTCGCGCTCCGCGCAAAAGCCGAGGTTTCGCCGCATGCTAATATAAAGGGCAAGGAAACCCTATGGAATCAATGCATCTGTATAGCGGATTGGTTACAGTCTATTGCTCTGCATCAAAGACTGTCTGTCTCTCATAAGACCTTCCCGGGAATGAGCGTAGCACCCAGTTCGAGTCTCACGATTCGTGAGGATGTATTTTTGATTTTTTGAGATCTTGCGACTCTGCTCTTCTGCTATCCCTTTTGCACGGACGGACCTCTCTCTCATTCTTTTCACGTGGTATTCAGCTGCTGCTGACCAGACCCTCTCTACGGAGAGCGTGTCCGATCTCCAAGGTTCGCAGCATCACCTCAAGCCGTCCCTCGTCAGCCTGAGGCTCTGGTCAATGAACTTGTACGACAGTAGGGATGTGAATTGCGTCAACCCGCACTAAACGCTTCAACTCACCGAACGCGTCCACTGCCACCACAAGCTACACCACATTCTCCTCTCACGATCGCAATCCTCTAGCACTCGCACTCGCTCATATCGCCGCAACGATGAACGGCCTGCCATTTAACCTCGAGAGCATGCACACGTCCGCGCCCGCGCCCGCGCCCACCACCTACTTCGTCGCAGGCCGCCCACCCCGGGACTACGCTCTCGCGGACACAGATGCTACATTCTGTTTCTACGTGCCCAGATCCGAGATCTCCCTCGTCACCGAGTTCTTCGCCACTCGGCCCGTAGGTTGCGGCGATGATAGCGACGAGTTCCACGCTTCCTTCGTCAACTGGGCGGTCAAAATGGCTCAAAAGCCACAGGCTAAGCTGAGCGCCACTGCGGCCACGATACGGGACATTCTGCGAGCCGGCTTCCCGGAGACGAATGTGACGGAGTACATACGAGCGCTGGAACTGTTCGGGAAGGAGATCAGGTGGCATTACAATCCGTACAAGGGGTATATCAAAGATCCTCACAGTAAGTCTGCAACCCACTGCAAACGCGTCTCACGGCTGTCGACCGCGTTCCACCACTACTGCTCAGCGCTTTACCTGCTCGCGCATGACACTACAACGCAGAGGCTGTGCGCAGATTGCTTGCATCTCACAGCCGTCAGGCCCTCTCTGTTATAGCCACCGAGCGCCATGCCAGCTCAATGACAACACTACGTTGGGAAGTCGCGAGCAGCCGGTGCGAGCGTCCCACGACTGTCGAATGGTGGCCTGACACTGCTACTCAACGCTACGTCAGCTTTCGCATGATACCACGATGCGAAGCAGCAATCGTGCTGACTGCTTGCTCTCCTGCTATCCATATCTACCCTGTGCTTTGACGTTTCCTATCCCTTGACGACATCCGACTTGCTGCGCCGGAGACGTCAAACCCTGCTGACCGGTCTTCCCAGGCACAAGGGTGAGCTACTTCGCGCGCGCCGAGTTGTTCGCCGTCTTGTTCAGCAAAGCCGAGAAGGAGATTCTCCGCGCGCAGCACCCGGAAGTCTATCCGCTCGGGCGATGGCAGTCGGAGGACGAGGTTCTGATGCCGTTCGGCAATGCCGACGGCACGCAAATGACCGAGCGGCAGTACAAAAACAACTGCAAGAACAACTGGGAGGGGTTTGCGTCGGCGCCGCAGGTTGCGGCACAGCTCGGAGAGAGCGGCAGTGGTGTGGCCATGCGGATGAGGCCGGGCGGGGACAGTGACATGGCATGGGCGATGGAAGGGTTGGGGGTCTCCCGGCTGCAGGACGAGGGACGTGGGTTGGCAGATGCGGATATGCTTGAGCATGACATCAAGCAGGAGGAGGAGGAGGAGGATGCTAATGGGATGGCGTGGTTGACAGAGGTGGAGGAGGCGCGCGATGGCGAGCGGCGGATCATCTGGGAGCAGAACCCGGAGATCGAAGCCAAGCCAGTCATGTGACGGGGCAGAATTGTAGACCGACAGTCGCAGCGTGCTGGATCTCCTGCGCCGAAACACAGTACTCCCTGATCTCTGTCGCGCTGCCATAGCAGCTGGCCATTACGATGACATCGAGATCGCGAGTCTTGGGCTACAGCTCTCTTTACATCTCCACATCGAAGCGGCAGCCACTCGCGGCTGCATGGCAGCTGCGTGTGATGCCGTCTTCATAGTCGTGCTGCTGAGCTGCTTCAGCATGGCTGCCGAGCGTGTGGAACTCCGCTGGCGGCATACAGCCCTTTCTGAATACAGGTCCGCCTGCCGCCGCAGCTGGCCGGTACAATGGAGCTGAGATCGCTGCTACTGGCGTGCGGTTTTACCAACATCTCCACGTTCTGATAGCGCTCATGTACTATCGCATGGGTGCAGCCGATGCTACCGCGGTCACGGCCCTACTGCAGGGAAGTCCTGGCTGTTCATGGCCCATCAGCCGAACCTCTGCTTCGCGATCTCCTTCAACATGTCCATGGTCCGATCATCCTTCCTCCTGTACTCCGCCAGTCGCTCCTCCCTCTCCACCGCTCTGGCCCGCAGGACTTCCTCCTTCCTCAGCTCGCGCTCATTCTTCTTCTTCTCCATCTGCTTTAACTCCGCCTTGTGCCCGTCACGATCGTCGCCTAGCAGGTCGCTGTCTCGGACTTCCACCTCCCCGCCCTCCTCAGCATCGCGGAAAGCATGGTTGCCAGCCGTAATCTCGCGCTTCTTCTCCAGCTGCCGTTCACGCGAGCCAGGGTCGGCCCGGGGGGCGAGCTCATCGAGACGGGATTGGGCGAGCTTGCTATCTTGCTTCCGCTCGTAGCGAGCGTCGGCGCGACTGGCATCGCGGTCTTCGGCGTCTTGCTCACGTTTGGCTTGCAAGTCTTGATAGCCCGGTATGGATGGTCCCACTTTGCGGCGTGCGGCGTTTGGTAAAGCTGGTCCGTAGCCATCGTCTTCACCCTCACTCGATCCTACGTCTTCAGCTGGGCTGCGAGCCCGAGTCGACGGTGCTGCAGTTGGGCGAGACGGCGTAGGCCGCGCCGGAGCAGTAACGTATCGCTCGTCCGCTTTCCGCTTCGCTTCGGGGTCATACCAGCCCTCGGCCAGCTCTCCGCGATTCCACTTGTTCAGGAAGCTCTTCCATCGTCCCCGCACCTCTTCTTCGCTCAAGTCTGCAATGTCCTTGCCCTTCTGGATATCCAGGTAGTCCGCGAAGACGGATCTGTACGCTCCCAAGTCATGCTTGTGCAAGTGGTGGAATGGTAGGCGGACGGGTCTGCTCGAGCTCTTGCCGTGGTGGCGGTGTTCGTGGCGCTTCGCATTGCGGCTGTCGTTGAACCTATCGCGCGATCGGGATCGCTTTCGCGACGCGTTCGTGCCGATGAGCTCCATGGACATCTCTGTCCTGTTCAGCTCCAATGTGGTCATCCTTGCCCCTCTTTCCCCAAGCCCCATCCGCCATGGCGATCTCGCGCGTTGCCGAAGTCCCGAAACCTTGGACTGGGAGGGCTTGGCGGCTTGGCATCGTCACCGCCACTGGCATGTGCGTGTGGCTCATTGTTCCGCATTGGATTGTTTGAGACATCCAGGTCAAGACCAGGCGGCCTGTCCATGCAATTCAGACACACTCACTCGAGATATCGCGCCCGCTTCAAGACCTCTCTGCCTTGACATGCGTAAGTACTTCCATCCTCCAGCACATTCCCTCCAAGCCAGCAACAGCATCTTCCGCGCATCTCGAGCTACGCCACGACCCACTTGCCCAGTCAGCAAGCGGCGCGGCATCACGACATCCCCTTGCACATCGCATAGATAGCGCGTGCATCCTTCCGTGCTTTATTACAGGTACCTCTTTGACTCTGTTGCGCTGCGTCTGACATACTCTACTCTCCACCGACTACACTCGCCTTACGCCGATGGGAAAACCTTCTGACTTTTTCAAAGACCGATACCGTTCGCAGGCGAGACTACACGCTGGACGAACGCTATCATCCACGGGAGACAGCACCGGTGGACCCATCCTGCCTCTCCACCAGTCACGCGATCCGTCTCTCAACGCTGGCGGGTTAGACGAGAAGGATGCTGGGCGCGGACCACTGTCAGGTCCCACTCCCAGCAGGCAGCGCGATGGCGGAGACGCGAGTAGTGGCGGCGTCGGAGTCGACAGAGACGATGGAGGTGTGCCTGCGGAGTCCTCAGCCCACAATTCTGGACGTGGCGAACCGGAGTCAGCACCACAGCCAGCGCCCTGGCCGGATACCGAAGCTGCGCGGGCTGGAATTCCCGCCGTAAAGTCCACCGCTGGCAGTACTGCCGCCGAGAAACCAAGTATCACGAAGCGCATGGCTGCCGGAAGCAAGCGCTTCGTCAAGCACACAAGACACGCCCTCTTTCGCAGCTGGATCAATGTGCTCCTCGTCTTCGTCCCGATCGGCATCATCGTGGACGCCCTCGGATTGAATGTCACCATCATTTTCGCCATGAACGCGGTTGCCATCGTGCCCTTGGCTGGGCTGCTATCCTTCGCTACTGAGTGCGTCGCAGCACGCATGGGAGACACCCTAGGCGCCTTGCTGAATGTCTCTTTCGGCAACGCGGTCGAGCTCATCATCTTCATCATTGCCTTGGTCAAGAACGAGATTCGGATTGTGCAGGCGTCACTGCTTGGCTCGATTCTGGCCAATCTTCTGCTCATTCTAGGCATGGCCTTCCTCTTTGGTGGCCTGCGTTTCCGTGAGCAGATCTACAATAGCACTGTTACGCAGATGAGCGCCTGCCTCCTCAGCTTGAGTGTCATGAGCTTGCTGCTTCCGGCAAGTCAACTTTACCACGTATTTTGCAGCTGAGACTGACATCATCCGCAGACGGCCTTCCATGCTTCGTTCAGGGACACGAGCGCAGTCGCTGCCGACCGAGCAGTGCTGCAAGTCAGCCGTGGTACGAGTGTGATCCTGCTACTGGTCTACGTCTTGTACCTGCTGTTCCAGCTCAAGTCGCACGCCTACATGTACGAGAGTACGCCACAAGCCATCATCGACGAAGAGAGCCATCCTGGTGTGCTGCACGAGCTTATGAACTCATCGTCCTCATCATCAGACACTAGCTCGACCAATAGCAGCGATTCGGACACGTCCGGCTCGTTCATGACCACGAGTAAGAAACTCCGCAAGAAGATGTTTCGCAAGCGCAAGCGTCGTCAGTCGAGCGCGAGTGTTAGCAGCACCACGCCGTCTTCTGTTGTGCCATCTGCTATCAGCAGTCCGTCTACAGAGCGCGCCGGCAGCTATCTGGACGCCCAGCCCATCAATATCCATGGCGTTCGCCGCGAGTCTGCACTCGGCGCCATTGCGAGCGGCGATGAGGCTGACGCCGATGAGGACAGGCCTCGCATCCGTGACTTCGTTCCAGGCGCTGAAACTGCGGGCCATGGCGAAGATGCCAAGTCCGCCGACCGGAAGAAGTCCAAGCGCAAGTCTCACAGAAAGCACTTCAGAAGGCATCGACACCACGACGAAGAGAAAGAAGCGCTCGAGCGTGAGGAGAAAAGACACTCAAAGCACGGCAAGAAGCCAGCGAACTCCAATAGTGAGCCTCGCGTTGGCTTTGCGGATGACATCGAAGTCATGGACGCAGCCCACCCTGAAGCACAAGACACCGTGCCGGGTCAGCTACCGGCCAAGCCCGCATTTAACATGCGTGGGCTCTCGTCCCGCGTTGCCCGTCCAGCCCTGCCGAAGTACTTATCCAACACCGTCTTCACCACGCCTGCGCCGCAACCGCCCGAGACCATGAAACGCCCCGTCCAGCCCGCGCTCTCGCGCGCCCGCTCGCAAGCTTACGGACTTCGCCGGGCCAGCTCGCTTCCAGACCGCCTCAACGAGCAGCAGACGCCCACGCCCGGACCACCAGCCGCGACTCGCAGCGAGCCGCTCCCGCCATTCCAGCACACCGCCAGCGGCTTCTCCGAGGCTGGAGGTGTGGACGCCGAGGAAGGTGGCGAGGTCCTGATGTCTCGCACCGCCGCCATCGTCCTGCTGCTGATCTCCACGGCCCTCGTCGCTGTCTGCGCCGAGTTCATGGTCAGCGCCATCCCCCAGATGATCGAGAATTCACCCACCGTGAGCGAGGCTTTCATCGGACTGATCATCCTGCCCATCGTGGGTAACGCCGCCGAGCACGTCACGGCCGTCACCGTGGCGGCGAAGAACAAGATGGATTTGGCGATTGGCGTCGCCGTCGGCTCCAGCATCCAGATTGCGCTTTTCGTCACGCCGATTGTGGTTCTGCTGGGCTGGATCTTGGGGAGGGATATGAGTTTGTACTTCAATCTGTTCGAGACGATTTCGCTGTTTGTCACGGCATTCATCGTAAGTACTGCACATTTCTGAAGAACTATGAGATGATGTGCTGACAGCGATGCGCAGATCAACTTCCTGGTCCTCGACGGCAGGAGCAACTACCTCGAAGGCAGCTTGCTCATCGCGGCGTACATCATCATCGCGCTCGGGGCGTTCTTCTACCCGTCGACCAGCGACCAGAGTCTGGTCGGTGGTGGAGGATCGGCACGGATGATGTAGTGTGGAGGCCATGGCGGGAAGCAGTAGACCCTGGTTCGGTCCCGTCGTTACAGTGGGATAGAAGTGTGGGCTTGACGGAATACATAGATTCTCGAGGGAGTGGTCGTCCAGTGTGCGGAAAGTTGGTCCGCGGAGCTACTGGGGCACTTCCAATCACTGTCGCTACCAACCCGAACGGAGCTAGGACATCTTCCCATCCTCGTCTCGCACCTTGCGGTCGAGTTGCCTCTGCAATGCCAACAGGCCTGACAATGGAGGTGGCGCGGGTGCTGGCGCTGTGGCAGGCAGCCAAGTCGGCGCAGCGGGCGCCTTCTTCGGCACTGGCTCTGCCGCCGCTGCTTCCGGCCTCTCCTCCTTCCCTTCTCCTCTTTTACCAAATGAAGTATTCTTTCCCATGGTGAACTTGGGCAGGACCCACTGCTCCCCTCTCTGCTCCTCCACCCTGTCGCCAGCTCCGGCCTTCTGGACCCGCTCCTTCTTGACGTCCTCGTCCCTACCACCAGAACTACCGCCGCTGTCCTGCTCTACCGTGTCCTCCTCATCTCTGCTCCCCCTTTCCGCCAGTCCGTGCCTAGCCCCAAAGGGATTGGCTCTCCTCCCGTCCTTGGCCGCTCCCCTCCCCCCTTCGAGCTCCCGGGCCGACTCCAGCTGCCCCTCGCTCTGCCGCTCCAGTCGCCCCCTGCTGGCCTCCTCGTCCAGCAGCATCGTCCGGTGGAGGTCCTCCTGCTCCGCCCGGCTCATCGCCGCGATCTGCGCCCGCCACGCCACCTGCCAGCTCTTCTTCGGGTCGGGATAGGGCTCGTGCTGCAGATCGAGCAGGTGCTCCCGCACGTGGTCCAGCGCCGCGAGGACCTTCTGGCAGGCCAAGGTGGCATCGCGGACGCGTATGCGCAGGACGCCGTTGGTGTAGGGGATGCTGGTCGTGCTGCCGGAGACTTTGGCGGTGCCGCCGGCGCCCTTGGCCTTGCTCCAGGTCCAGCTCTTCTCGTGGATCTCGACGGGCACGGTCGTCGGGAGGGCGAGGATGTAGGCGTCCATCTTGTTCTTGATGTGGGACGAGAGCTCGTCGCCGCGCTGGATGTTGTCGTGAAGAGCGGTCTGGTTGGCTTCTCGGAGGAAGCGGGCTTGCTCTTCGTCGCTCTGATATGGCGTGGTGGCTTGGACGAGGTATGCGCGTACGGCTTCGCGACGGTAAAGGGTGTTCAGGTGCTTGCGCACGCGAAGGGAGCGGACGGATGACATCGTCGGACGATTCCAGATTGTGTGGTTGTGGTCGATGAGGAGATGGAGAGGGTTGGCGGAGCATGTGGAAATGTCTTGGCGGAGCATGCGGAGATGTCTTGGCAGGCGGAAGTGAATCATGGCCATACATGTAAAACGATGATCCGACGGCAGACTGGTCGGCCCTCATGTTGGGTCAATGTAAGACGGCACAGCAGTCGAACGACGCAGTGTTCAAGCTGCAAAGGCGAAGCAGTACATACATCGCACCAACGCATTCTCGATGGCTAATACCTTAAGGAGGGGAGTCTTTGGGTCTACTACGCTAGCTATGGTGTGCATCGGGGCCATTTGCCCGACTCCGAGATACTCAACAGGCAATGATTCATGCAGCCTGTCGTGCTACCCGTGGCGGAGCCGTCCGCGGCTGATGCTCGCTGCTTCATGGTTTGGGTCTCCGTCCTCGCACGGCCTTCATTGCTGCATGTGGCTGCGCCTGCACGGTCCACAATGCCCCTCGAAGTAGCCGGAGGTTCTGCTAAGACCTCGTACCGTCGTGGCGGAAGGCGTCAAGGTGAGAACGAAGCGTCGAATCAGCTTCATGTGGGGCAGCGGCAAGGGTTGCGCGTATCCGCTCCATGTCGCGCATCCAAGGTGCTGTGCGGTGGGGGGAGGTCGTGCTTGAATGGCTCGCCACGGTCGCTGGATCGAGCGCGCAAATAGCCGATGGTTGTAAACCGTACCACGATCGCCCAATTGTGAGGTTGTTGAAGTATGGCCGTCTCACGGTTTCAGTGACCGTTGGCCAGTGCATCACCATTCGCCTCGATCCCAGACTGGGTCCCAAATATGCTCTGGACCATCTCGCCACCCCTGTTTGCCAGCACAGACAACAGCGAGTCCGACAAGCCATGTGTCTGTTCATTGCAACCTTGCAACCAGACCCCAGCATCCAGACTGACACTGCCTTGCTTGAAATCCACGCCATAGTCCCTGCGCACCCTCCAACGCTCGCCATTGGCTCCCCCTCCCGGCATCAAGTCTCGAAGCCCTTGCAGCATGTCCTCGTGCGCATCTCGACGGTAGCCACTGGCAGCGATCACCAGATCCGCCGTCAGCGTCTCCATAGAGCTGTTCTTCTTCCCGGAGTACGCGCCCGAGTCGTTCTTGACGTGCAGCCGCAGTGCTCGCTCGCCGTCGACCTCGCAGTCTTCTACACCAGTGACAGTGCGGTGGTTGAGGATCCGTTGCGGCCGGTCCGACTCATTCGGGTACTGGATCCGATAGGAATACAGCATCTCGTATATATGCTCGAGCAGCTCCAGGCGCACGACCGAGTAGTTGGTGGCCCTGTCGTGTGCAATCTCCTTCGCCCGCACCTTGGATTCCTGAGAGTAGATCTGATCCACCCGCTCCGGATCGAAGATCTCGTTCACGAAGGGCGAGTCGTCGCTGGGTCGGAGCGCAGACCCTCTAATGAGGAGGCTCACTTTGGCGTCTGGGAAGCGGGAAGGGATGTTATTGAAGACTTCGGCCGCACTTTGTCCAGCCCCGATGACGACGACGTGCCGCGGCTGCCTGCCATTGCGGAAGATCTTGGCCACGCTCGTGGCATACTGAGAGGAGTGGATTATCCGAGCATGATTCGAAGGCATGCAGGCCGGTATGCTAGGCCTACCGCCCGCAGCAATGACGACATGCTTCGCCTGAATAGTATGTTGATGTCCGGTCTCTCTGTCCGTAGACGTGACGCGGAAGCCGGCGATGCTTCCAGTGTTGGCGTCTTTGTGGCTGGCCTCCACCGACTCCACGTCGCGATTGTAGTCAACGACATCCTCGAATGAGCCGGCACACCACTTCATGTAGTCTTCGTACTCGATCCTCTGAGGCAAGAAGGTACTTAGGTTGGTGAACTGCACGAGTCGATCCTTCTCGAAGAGATAGTTGAGGAATGTGAACTGGCTCCGCGGGTTACGGAGCGTGGCCAGGTCCTTGATGAACGTGATCTGCATCTTCGCGCCCGGCAGCAACATCCCCGCGTGCCACGTGAAGCGAGCTTGACGTTCCAGAAAGCGTACTTTGGGCTGCTTGGTGCGAAGGTGCGGTTGGCCATCCTGGAGCGCATCGTGCAGAGCGACGGCGATGGCCAGAGAGGCGGGCCCAAAACCAACGCAGACCAGGTCGTGGATCTCGTCCTCGTCGTGGGACTGAAGTAGACCTCTGTTCGTTGAACCGTTCATGCTCTCGTACCCGGTCCGAGTGGCTTCGTCCGGCGTGGTAGAGCCAGAGTCTGTGCCAGTCTCTTCCGGCAGTAGAGCATGTGGTGACATGGCTGAAGGATGAGTCCACTGCAGATCTTGCTCAAGTACTATTGCCCAAGTGCTGTCCGCTTTTGTCAGTAGGAACAGTGACTGCTGGAGAAGTCAGGCAGCCAGCGAAACTGTCCGTCCGAGGTCGGCAAGGGTGGATGTCACCGTTGGTCAAGTGCTCGCGCCTAGTCTACAATCAGGGCATGGTCCTTGGAGCCGGTAGAGGATTGCACAGCACCCTCGTACCACCGCAACAGCCCCACGTCGTCAGTCGAGCAATCATGTCGTCGTCAGCTAGCGATTGGAGCCAGGCTCGTGGCAAGGGCTGATCTAATCTGATGATCGCACCATCCTCGCTAAAGCATGCTGCTTGCGGTGGGACGGTGACGTGGACGAAGGGGCAAGCTGTTGCCGGGCTCATATCGGGCGGTCCCGGAGGAGGGCGGTGACATGTTCCGTGAGGTCAGAATTAGGTTATCAGATGGATTAGATCTTTGCGCCAAGTGAGTGATTTGCGTGGGCGGCGCTAGGACAAGCATCATGGGTGGTGTGCTCGATAGCAATCACAGCGAGAGATATGCAGTCTGCATAACGGCAACGATGAACGGGTGAGAGATGAGGAGGGCAGGAGTCCAGACAATGGTCAATACTGGAATGGGAAACGGATCATATGCTTTTCAAATATCGACTGTCACGGCGAAGCGCTATACTACTGATTGTGCCTTGGCCATGCTGGCGTACAACTTACCACGGGCGATGAGCTGCTCGTGCGTGCCCTCCTCCACGATACGCCCTCCGTCAAACACGCAGATCTTGTCGACATGCCGGATACTGGCCAAGCGATGCGCCACCATGACCGTGGTGCGGCCCTTCGAGACCTCGGCGAGCGCTCGCTGGATGTGCTGCTCGCTATGCGCGTCGAGGGCCGATGTGGGCTCGTCGAGCAGCAGGATCTCGGGGTCGCGGATCAGGGCTCGAGCCAGAGCCACGCGCTGCCGCTGGCCTCCGGACAGTCTGGAGGAGCCGCCATGCCCACACTCGGTGTTGCAGCCCTCGGGCATGCTCTGCACGAAGTCATGCAGGCCGCATTGCTTGCACACCTCTTGTATGTCTGAGTCAGACAGTCTGCCCATGAGAAGCCCCAAGCCGGATGTTGAACGCGATAGTGCCCGGCAAGAGGTCGGGCTCTTGTGACACCAGGCCGATGCGGTCTCTGAGGCGCCGCACATCTGAGTGTCGCATGTCCACTCCGTCAATCTTGATGCAACCTATTGTAGGGTCGAAGAAGCGCTCCAAGAGGGCAATGGCCGACGACTTCCCAGCTCCAGAGGGCCCGACAAAAGCGACAGACTCTCCGTGGCTGATCGTAAGCGTGACGTCTCGCAGAGCCCTTCGGCTGTTTAGTGCGGAGTATGACAAGCTAGCGCGTTCGAAAGTGACGTGGGCAGCATCCGAGCTTGACTTCTCGTGGTCTCCGTGCAAGACTGCGGCCTCCGGCGAGTCGAAGCATTGCATCGTCTCCACATGGTCACGGTCAATCAGGATCTGCGGTCTGCTGTCAAGTAGCTTCGATATCGCGACTGCCGCAGCTTTCGCACGAGCGATCTCCGGACTCAGGCTGAATAGTTGACCTGCGGTCTGTGCGGAGAAGAGCATCGCGGGTAGTACTGTGAAGAACTGCTTGCCAGTGTAGCTTCCGTTCCTGACTTGTCTTGATCCCCACCAGTAAGCCAGTGCATACACGAAGTACGTGATGGAGAGCGAGATCCCGAGAATAGTGTTGGAAGTCACGGCAAAGAGCCGTCCCCGTCGATACGGTCGGTAGAGAGCGTTGCGGTACTCCTCCACCATGTAAGACTCGAGCGCAAACGCTGTCACCATGCTCCGGTTGCGGCAGGCTTCGGCGGCTAGACTGGTCGCCTCTCGGTAGGCGTCGCGGCGGCGGATGTCCGCTTGGGCCAACACCCAGATCCGGATGAAGCCTGCAGCGATCATGACTGGGACGGCCGCCAGCAGCACAATCGCAATCTTCCAGGCTACACACAGTGCCAGGACCACTCCGCCCAGCACAGAGGTCAATGTCGTGAAGATGGTCCCTAGCGCCGGACCCGAGAGGCAGCTGAGGTCGCCGCTGTCCTTCGTGAAGGCACTCATCAAAGAGTGTACAGATCGCCCGGGAGCCGCGAACCATTGCATGTCCATGTGAAGCAGCCGACGGAGGACCGTTCGTTGAACGCGGCCGACGCTGCGCGTCGACGCGGCACCAAAGGCCGCGCCGCTGGCAATCCATGACACCAGTCCGGTGCAGCCCACCACGAAGAACATCAAGCAGAAGAAGTTTGCGCGACGCTGGAACTCCGGCGCGTCGACACCGCCGTTCAGGAGACTGACGAGGTTGCCGAAGATGATGGCCTCGCCGAGCAACAGGCCACCGCTCACCATGGAGGCGAAGAGACCCACGACGATAATGGCACTGTCCGGTCGGATGTTCGCCACGACACGTCTGACTACCGTCCGTTTCGCAATGTCGCAATCATCTGACTGAACGTGCAAGATGTTCTTCCCTTGTTGAGTCTCAACGATTTCATCCATCTCAGCGTCAGTGTCTTTGAACAGGCTCTCCGTACTCTCGCGACTCTCAGGTACGCGAAGTGCCGTGCTTTGAGCATCCAACAAGCTCCTGAAGACGCCGTCGGCGTCCGAGAGCGCCGTCGGTGTGCCCTGCTCGACCACGCAGCCATCGCTGAAGACGGCGACATGATCGGCGTTCAGAACAGTGGATAGCCGATGGGCGACCATGAGGACGGTGACACCTGCCGCAACTGCAGCATGAACGGCGGACATTACAGCCAGTTCGCTCCGAGCGTCTAGCGCTGCGGTCGGCTCGTCCAGTATCAAGATTGCTGGCCTTCTGATGAGCGCTCGGGCCTGACAGATGCGCTGACGCTGTCCGCCGGACAACTGTACGCCGTCGCCCAGGCGAGTCTGAAGTCCATGAGACAATGTATCGAGGAAGTCGATGTTCGCGCCAGCTACCGCCTCGTCGCATCTGGCAGCTAGGTCTGAGGCAGACAGCTTCTGATTCCTCACGCCATGGCAGATGTTCTCGTACACTGTCCCGGTGAACAGCTCGTTGTCTTGCTCCACGCAAGCTGCGATCGAACATCGCTGATGTCAAGGTCTCGGAGTTCGTGAGTCCCGATCTTGATGCTACCTGCATACCCGTAGGTTCCGGTCAACAGAGAGACCAAAGTCGATTTTCCGCCTCCGCTGGTGCCTACTAGTGCGGTAAAGGCGCCCGGCTGTATCGTGAGGCTGAGACGATTCAATGCTTTGACCGTAGGTCTTGCTGGATAGACGAAAGACACATCTTGAAAGCGCACGACACTACCTCGCAGGTCATGTGGCCGAGTCGTGTGGGGCGTCGCAGCCCGCGCACTGTCTCGAACTTCTGACAGGTTCTGGATGACTTCTTGTGCCGCTGCGGCTTGCGCAAAGGTCTCCAGACTGGAAAGGCCGCGCATCGAAGGATCAGTTAGTGGATCGTGAGCGCTCAATGGAAAAGGTGTGTGCTTACAAAGGTGCAAATTGCGCGACGACGAGTGAGCTGTCCTATTAGCGCCGGTAGGCACTCGTCAGCTGGTGGAAGTAACTTCTGTCGGGCTTCGTCTTACCAAGATGAGAAAGACCACAGCGAAGACCGTGCCCACATCACCGCCCGCCTCGCCAGCTACAGCCATGTGACTGCCCAAATAGAACGCAAGAGCGTTGATTGAGTAGGCAAGGAAGTAGATGGCGCCCACTTGGACAGCAGCTACCACAGCTTTACGCACGCTTGCGGATACCTTGCCGTCCAGAATAAGGCTGTGCTTCAGACAGAGTGCGTCCATGATCCCGAACGCTTGAAAGACTCTCACGGACTGGAGAGCACTCTCCACGATCGCATTGGCCCGATCACTGTGGGTCGCAGTCTGCTTTGAGTATCGCGATCCAAAACGTCCGGTGATCGTGGTCACGATGATCAGAGTCGGCATTACGGCAGCGAGAAGGTATCCCGTCAGCCTGGGACTGAGAATGAAGCCGACGGTGAAGGCGGCAACGAAGTAGGAAATCGACTGGATGAAGATCCCCACCTTCTCCGAGCAGCCCGCGTGAATCACATCGACCTTCTCGCTGAGCAGGCCTGTGACGTCAAGATCGTGTGTGTCCAGATATGCCTGATCGATGTCCAGCAGGCTGTCCAGTAGTCGCTCGCGGACCCGGATCGCGATCTTCTCGCCAGTCAGGCTGAACAGCGTGGCGTACAAGGCAGTGACGATGAGGAAGGCGACAGCAACGCACAGCAGCTGTATGATCCGAGGACGCAGGTCTGCTTCGCTTGGTGGAAAGGTGCTGATCAGATGTCCGAAGATGACTCCAATCAAGGGCAATGGAATTCCCGCCGCAATGGCAAAGAGGACACCTCCGCAAGCGATCGATCTGTCCCCCCAGCCGTGCAGAGAGCTGTAAAGACTCAGGTACGACGTCTTGAACGGGTTCAGTCCCAAGAGTTGTCGGCAGACTCTGGCGGACGAGGAGCCCACGGGGACGTCCCATTGCCGGGGGTGTGCCAGGTCAAGCATTGTGCCTGTGGCGAAGCTTTCGTGGCCGCCCACCGCCGGCATACCATACCCCGCGGTCGGTGAGAGACCGTCAATGGATGTCGGACCCAGCGAACATCGAGATGCGTCTTGAGAGTCTGGAATCTCGTCCTTGGCCTGCATCTCCAGGTAGGGTCCTAGGTCAGCACTCGGGCGGAGTCCTGACCTGAGCTGCCTTGAGCGAACGTCGCGCGGATGGGATGACCCCGTACGAAGGTGTTGGGCTGGGATTTAGACAGGAGAGAGGTACGATCGTAGCAAGTTGGAAATGCTGTGCCTGAACCCTGACAACAGCCACTCAAGGTCAGGCATATAGATCAGCTGATGTCCTTCCCTTGTCATTGTTACTCTCCACCGTCGTATGTGTAGCCAAGACGTGTCCTGAGCGAAGCCGGAACCTGCCAGATGCTGCTTGGTAGGAGCACCCTCATCGCCCCAACTTGCGGGAGACCGAGGCATGCAGATGTGGGCCACCTCGTGACGCCCGACAGCGCCATGGCGGCGCGGTCGTCCAGCGGGTACATGAATTGCGCCCTACAGCGTTGGGACCATAGTGGAGGATCCGATCAGCAACGCCAAGGACGAGTGGAGATTAGATCAATCAGATAATTTTCTGCTAGGCGTTACCATGCCTCCACAGCCAACCATCAGCGTATCGAGTGGGCATGCTTCATCCGCGCGCCATGCAAGCTGACTGCGCCCAATGCATAGTCGCTAACCAGGGTCGTGATCCGGTTTCGGCGCGCGTACGTTCTCCACTGCCCGTGCGTGGATGCTCTTTACGTTGCGCCTCGCCTGTACACCCTCGGAGGATATTCGGCGTGGCCAAATCCGCAGAGCTATTAGGGGCTCGGAGCCTATGTAACGTCCCATGGCGTATGGTAGAAGTGATGTTGCATGTTCATCGTGTCAATGTTGGAACTCGGCGCGACACCGAGTTGCATAAAAGAGCAGGGGAAGTCTGCTGTTTAGAGAGCACGCACGGATGACACGTCTAGGCCCAAAGGAGCCTAGCGGCTGGAGGGCATATTTGCACCGACCTGGACCACGAGTACACGTCACGCATGAGAGTACCTTATTCAACACTCTGGCAGTCACGAGCGAACTCGGCGCGACCTGGATCGCGTAGGCCGACAGCTGCGGATCCGAGCAGCCAAGAGCCAGCACGGGGTCAAGAGCACTATGCTGGTGTGGACATCGAGATCAGTCCTGCTAGGTCGAGTATATCCACCATGAGATCCGACGAGACACACTGGCTCAAATGTCTACTCTCGATTGTCTGATCAGATAGAGCACCATCACTCTCTCCTTTGCTCCCTCCAGTCATGGCGGGGCCTTTGTCCATACTGAATCCACATCCCGAATTACTGCCTGGGCCGCAACTGCTTCACGACTTGCTTGCGCCTCACCTTCACCGGGACACCATCGCCATCGATTTCGAGGATGGCGATAGGAACCGCCAACTTCTCAGCTACGCGGAGCTGCACACTCGCTCCGACGCCCTGGCCTCCCGGCTCGAGCCGTATCGGCAAGAATGCTCCGCGAGGGCAAGCACGCGCTTCATCGTACCATTGTACATACCACAGTCACCGGACCATTACGTAGCGCAGCTTGCTGTGCTGAAAGCCGGTGGCGCGTTCTGCCCAATCACCCTGGACGTACCAGAGGATCGCCTGCGCTTCATCCTTCAAGATGTTGACGCCAGGATCATTATCACTGCTTCGAGCGTGTCCGGTCAACTGCCATCACTCGATGGAGTCGCGCAGCTCACTGTTGGCGAGACCGGTTCGAGGGGCTCGCCCACTCGCTCTGATGCACTGATTCGGCCGTCCCACGCGGCCTACATAATGTTTGAACCAGCACGCCGTATATAGCACGGAGGAGCAGGCTGATTCCATCGCAGGTATACATCTGGCTCGACAGGGACGCCCAAAGGCGTCGTCATCTCGCACTTAGCGGCCACGCAGGCACTATTAGCCCACGACTGCCACATACCCGCCTTCAAGCGTTTCCTGCAGTTTGCGAGCCCAACCTTCGATGTCTCGATTTTCGAGATCTTCTTTCCATTGTTCCGCGGCGCAACACTGGTCGCCTGTGACAGGACACAGCTTTTGAACGACCTGCCATCCATCATCAATCGCCTCGACGTCGATGCAGCTGAACTCACACCCTCAGTGGCCAACAGCTTGCTCCGCGAGCGAGCAGGTGTACCCGGGCTCAAGGTATTACTGACAATCGGCGAGATGCTACAGAAGTCTGTGGTCGAGCAATTCGGCGGTGATGCTGACCAGGTCGGCATTCTCCATGGAATGTATGGTCCGACGGAAGCCACGATCCACTGCACGCTGCAGACTGCTTTTGAAAAGGCCATGCCGGTCGGAAACATCGGTGTCCCTCTTCCTACTGTTTCGGCATTCATCGTCCGGCCAGCGGCCAGCACTGTAGGCGATGCTCCCGAGATCGTCGCAATTGGCAAAGAAGGCGAACTTGCGGTCGGTGGGCACCAGCTCGCCGACGAGTATCTGAATCGGGACGAACAGACGCGAGTCGCTTTTGTCCACCATCCCGAATATGGACGGATCTACCGCACCGGGGACCGCGCTCGGATGACCAGAAATGGCAAGCTGGAGTACCTGGGTCGCATCGCAGGCGGACAAGTCAAGCTTCGCGGGCAGGTCAGTGGCGTCCAAGGATCTGGAAGCGTAGGTGCTGACGATCGAGCAGCGCATTGAGCTTGGTGAGATAGAGTACGCTGCCGCGCAGACACCAGGTTGCACAAGCGCGATCGTGGAAGTGATCAACGGCAGCATTGTGGCTTTTTGTGTGGCCTCTCAGCCTTCTCTGGAGGCATACTACGTTCGACAGACTTGTCGCAGATGGCTTCCTGCTTTCATGGTGCCCACCGACATCGTGCCGCTCGAGCGTCTGCCATACTTGGCATCAGGCAAGGTTGATCGCAAGGCATTGAGCAAGCTTCACGCGGAAAAGCAGCGGGAGGCAAACGGCCCAAGCGAGCCAAGTAGCCCGACCGCTGCCAAGGTTGCTGCAGTATTGACCAAGGTACTACAGGTCGACTTCGACGTCTCCACCGACTTAGCAAGCGTGGGCGTGGACTCGTTGTCTGCTATACGCATTGCTAGCGAATTGCGACGAGCGGGCTTTCCGCAAATCGATGCCAATACCATTTTGGAAGCGCGGAATGTCGAGAAGCTCGCGGAGAGACTAGAAGCCGTCAAGGACGGCGGCCACAGGAACCCACCAGATTGGACTCGGCTTCGCGTTGCAGCTGCCGAGCATCCCTTGGTTGCTCCAAAGTACGACGAGCTTGTCGATGTCTTTCCTTCCACCCCAATCCAGTCCGCCATGCTTGGCGAGACGGACCGCAACACACAAGCCTACTGGAACACCATACGGTTCGAGATAAGGGAGTGCCCGAGTATCGCGCACCTTGAAGCGGCGGTACATCAACTATCCAACCTGCATCCTCTTCTCCGATCTGGACTACTGGCGATGGACCAAAGTCCGACCGGACATGTGGTGACCGTGTGGAAGGCTTTGCTACCGTCCCAGCTGGTCGTTACTGAAGATCTGGACGACAGCTTCTCGACCCTGGACCGGTCTGATACACTCCGGCTTTGCCACTTTAATCTCAACAAGACACGGTTGACGCTGCACATCCATCATGCCCTATATGATCAGTGGTCGGTGGACTTGCTGAAGGCCGATCTTTCTGACATCCTCCGTGGCGACACCCCGAAGACGGCTCCTTCGTTCCGCGATGTGAGCATGTACTACGCGACCGCTACAGCGGCATCGGGCAGCTCGGAACGAGAGATCTTCTGGCAGGACTTCCTGAGGGACATGGCCATCACGCCACTGCCGAACCTCAACGGGCGTGTCGTCCAGCCAGCACTGCAGCGCACGAGCCTGCACTGTACGGATCTTGATCTTCCCGGGATCCGAGCGAGAACAACCGAACTCGGCTGCAGCTTGCCCTCGGTCTTCCAGACCGCACTCGCCTGCTTGCTTGGCTACTACTGTGGCAGTACCGATGTCATGTACGGCGCCGCCTTCTCTGGCCGCCACATCCCGGTAGAGGATGTCGAGCACATCTTCGGACCCTGTTTGACGACTCTGCCCTGCCGCACAGACACTGCAGCCGCTCGGACTCGCCGCGATCTTCTGCAGCATGTACACCATAGCAATCGTGCTCTGCAACGGCATGCCACTACGTCTCTGGTGGAGGTCAAGCGAGCGAGCTCGTGCGCTCCGGATCAAGCGCTGTTCGACACCTTGTTTGTCTGGCAGGAAACGAGCCTGATCGTCGACGCTTCCAGCGCACTTGTTGTAGAGTTGGACTCCACTGACCATCACGAATTCAACCTGGTCCTAGAGTTCGAGCCATCAGACAAAGGGTTGAGCATCCATGCAACGTATCAGGAGCGTTTGCTTCCGCACCCGCAGGTCCAGATCATGCTTCGTCAACTACAATCTATCGCTACTCAGCTCTTAGCTGAACCGGATGGTCTGGTCGACTCGTTGAGCGTTGGGGTGGAAATCGGGCTGCTGTCTGTATCAAACCCTGTGCCTTCGCCTTGCGCAGAGCCACGCGGGATCCTCAGCGCTATCGAGTCCCAAGCAGAACGACGTCCGGATGCGCTGGCTTTGATCTTCGCTTCGACGATCGAGGGCGGCGTCGCACATACCATCGAACTGACTTATCAAGAGCTCAACGCCCGTGCCAATATCTTGGGACGACAGCTTCGCAGTCTCGGTGTGTCTCAAGGAGACACGGTCTGCATCTGTATGGAGAAGTCCGTGGATCTCTACGTCAGCAGTCTGGCGACACTCAAAGCAGGCGCGGGCTACTTGCCACTACTACCCGACATCCCACCATCGAGACTACGCAGCGTTCTGAACCAGAAAAAGATACGTTTATGTTTGTGCGACGCTGGCAGCCTCTCACCCGTGAGGGCCGCCGGTGATATCTCAGTCCTGGACGTGACTCAGCCGGAGGTCCAACAGCACTCGGCAGACAACCTGGGTCTGCCGTACTATGGAAGCGACATCTGCTACACTGTCTTCACGTCAGGGAGTACCGGTGAGCCGAAGGGTGTTGCTGTCACTCACGACAATTTGAATGGCAACCTTGCCGCTCTAGCTGAGCTCTACCCTTTCGCACCTGGCGATCGCTTGCTACAAGCCTGCTCCCACGCCTTCGACGTGAGCGTGTTCGAGATCTTCTTCGCCTT
>JAWDJV010009538.1:0-33125 GCA_033119285.1 Teratosphaeriaceae sp. CCFEE 6253
CGAAGCGGCACGCTGCAGGCTGAGATGGAGCGTGGCGGGTCGCCGTTGTTCTTCGACTTGTTCGTGGCCATGGTGAATCACCTCGTAAGTGCCTGCCCAGCGACAAACTCAGAGTGGCGCTTTCACTGACACTGCTCCGTTCTCAGGACGACATCGCCGGCGCTGCACGCTCGCCCCGCTAAGCTCTGCTATCATGTGCAGGCGAGGCATATCATCAGCATCGCGACGTCGACATGTTCTTGCATTGTGTTCCACGGCTGTCGTCAATGGCTTGGTACCCTCTCCCTTTCTGTACAATATATGAGCAGTAACACTACTCAAGCTGCATTCGATTCTAGCATGGCGTTGACGGCGATTTCGGCTGGGAGCATGTATCATCATTTTCTACGATTCATCAGACTGGGCACAGATCGCAAGACCACAGCCTGCTCATGGGATGGGTCGGGGATCTCGGTCGTGGGTATGCGACACAGGGAACGGGTCGATTGATGCGGCGGCACTGGATGGGCGGTTTGGGCATGAGAGATAGCTGGTCGTATAGTATCGTCAATCTAGCCGGCATGATCTATCTCGTGAGCCGAATGATCACCACATCGTTGCGATGCTGTTGATGCTCATCCACAAGGTACGACACGAGCCCATTCATGCGTGGGGGCTTGGCAGATGCGTCACGAGCTGCAGCTGTGGTGAACTCGAAGCTACATGTATCAACAGGTACCTGCCTTCCATTGCGCGCTACCACTTCCATCATGTTCGCCAGTAGAGTCTTTCGGCCGGCACAACACCTGTCGAGCGTGAGTCCCATCCATGCTCGCTCAGCGCATCAGGCTCCGCAACGCTTTGCCAACACACTTACCTCCTTCTCAGCATGCCCGTCGCTACGCAACCGAGCCACCCAAGAGCGGCAGCAACAATACCATCCTCTACAGCGTTCTCGGCGCCGGCGCACTAGGAGGCGGATACTACTATCTGAACAGCGGCAAAAGCACTGCCGCCCAGCACGGCGCCAAGAACGAGTCCGCCGCGCATGGCCAGCCCGCCAGCAAGACAGAGGCGCAGAACATCCCTGCCACGGCGGGCGCTGGTACAGGCATCGCCGCCAGCAAGTGCTTCACGGGCGGCGACCAGGGGTTTATCAGTCTGCTGCTGGAGAGCTCCGAGAGCGTCAGCCACAACACGAAGAAGCTGCGGTTCAAGCTTAGTGAGGAGGATTCCGTGAGCGGGCTGCCGATTGCGAGCGCACTGCTCACGAAATACAAGGGTACGGATTGCGTGGCCGCCAACTCAGTGGAGCCTACTGACAGCGATGTAGGGCCCGAGATGGAGAAGCCGGTCATCAGACCTTACACGCCAATCAGCGATGAGGGTATAACGTCTTCTCCAATGCACGGCGCCGTACGCATACTGACGCGTGTGTCATGTAGATGAGAAGGGATACCTTGACTTCGTAGTGAAGGTCTACCCCGGTGGCCCTATGAGCGAGCACCTGCACAGCATGGCTCCTGGAGAGCGACTCGACTTCAAGGGGCCGATACCGAAATACCCCTGGACTGCCAACAAGCACGAGCACATCGCGCTCATCGCAGGCGGCACCGGCATCACGCCAATGTATCAGGTCGCGCGGGGCATATTCAAGGACCCAAATGACAAGACCAAAGTGACGCTCGTTTTCGGCAACGTCAAGGAGGAGGATATCCTACTGAAGAAGGAGTGGAAGGAGCTCGAACAACAGTACCCCCAGCGGTTCCGCGCATTCTACGTCCTCGACGACCCGCCGGAAGGGTGGCAGCAGGGCAAGGGATTCATCACGAAGGATCTTCTGAAGACGTGCTTGCCGGGCCCGAAGGATGGTAATATCAAGGTCTTCGTGTGTGGCCCGCCGGGCCTCTACAAGGCCATCGCCGGCCCAAAGAAGAGTCCAGCGGAGCAGGGAGAGTTGACGGGGATACTGTCAGAGCTCGGGTACACTCAAGATCAGGTCTACAAGTTCTAGAGGAGAGGTGAGGTGAATGTACAACACGAGGATAGGATAGATGAGTACCGAGCACATGTCTCGCTTGCGTACTGATATACGTATCACCACTGAACCTTTGTGGTGGCAGCACGCTGCTACACTGCTAGAGACTTCACTACCTTGAACAGCCTCGTAAAGTCAACTCATCGCATCAGTCCGACCCTAATGCCAGCAGTGGCGAGGCCGTCACTGCTACGCGTCATCATCATTGCCAAGCACACGGTACCTCACGGTCGGGAAGCTGGTAGAATATTGACAAGAAGCTCTCGAGAGCCACGACGACACCCGCATCGCGCCATCCTTGAAAGGACTTCCACGAGTACGCCCGCGTGCTATCTATCCCGAATCCAATTCGGCAGGAACCGGGTTGTCTACCATGAAACATACCTCTGGCCGCTGTCGCTGCTGGCAGGTGCCTAGCGGGTGGCCAGTCGCGTGTCCCACGTTTCCAAGGTTCTAACGGAAGGAGTCTACTCCAGTACACAACCCCGAAGTGTATCGATCGAGGGGCGACAAGTCCGCTGAGTGATTTGGCAAGCTCTCGGCGTTTGCAAACGACCGAATGAGGAAACCGCGATGGGCTCGCTACACTGTGAAGGCTGAATTAATGACTGTGGGGTGGGGCACGCTGTCGTCCGAAGTCGCCGCAACATCTGGCCACATTAAGTCGACATCGCTGCGAGACCAGAGGGCGGGCAAGCAAGAATGCCGACGTGTTCAGGTCCACCCTTCGGCTCCACCATCCCCTCACCCTCAGTGACTCGCCCTGTTCCCTGGCCATCCCCCAATCGCCAGCAGTCCAGATGCTCAGCACCTTCCGACTCTCCGGCCTACGCTGCAGCCTTTTCCAGTATCCATCTCCTCTGCTCATGGCCCACGAGAGTGACGAGACCTCGCCGGCAGAGCCTCGATGGGAGGCAAGTGCCACCCGCAGATGCTTAGGAAGACTCGCAGAATGTTGCCGATATGGAGGAAGCGCGGGTCTTCATGCTGATGGACAGCGACACCTAGCCTTTCGGCGACTTCCAGGAAGTCCCTTGTGCAGACTTGGGTGCGTAACTCATCCTCCACGGTGTCCACGGGCCACACCTCGGTGCATTCGAAAGCTCCAGGGTCCGAAAACCTCATCAGTATCGAATGAGTGTCGTTTCTTTGCCCTTTGACACGAAGCCTGCAAGCTGAGACGGGAAGACACGGGGTCGCTGCGGCAAGGGCCAGCACACTGCGCAGGGCACGGGGGAGCTCGTGTTGGTAATGTCCGGGATGACCCCAGTATGACAGGCGCAGGTCGATGTAGAAATGTTGCTGCTGGTAGTAGCGGGCGATTGCATCCTCGCCCAGCTTCAGGGTCTCGTCGCGCACTTGTCGGCTCGTGGCAGTGATGGCGAGACAAGGAGCATATCGCTGCGCGTCGAAAAGGTCGATGGCGCGGGGTTCGTGGTCTTCAAAGAAGCATTCGTAACAACGCGTGCGGAGCTCCGGTGGCAGGTCGAGCAGCCGGAAGGCTCCTAAGCTAATGTCAGTACTTGATATAGGAAGCGCTAGTCTCACACTCACTGTCGCCAGCCATGTTACTTGTTGATGTGTAGCTGGGGCGTAGAAGTCCGGGTGAAGAACGCGGGCTCGAGGATTCTTCCATGATATATGCGCCCCACAGTTCACGCTAGCGAGTGGATCGACGAATTTGGAAACCACGAGATTCGTCACTTCACTACAGCCATTGTAACAATGCGATGCCGTCCGCGTAGGGCTAGGACCCTCTGTCATCATCACCATCTGGATGATCTCCATCGCCACTGGCCCGTCGTGTTGGGCACATGCGCCCGAATCGCCATGTCTGCACCACCCACTCTTCGATCATCCCGTTGTCTTGACCGCTTGCGCTGACCAGCATGACCTTGCTTCATTCCCGCTTTCCACCATCTGCCACATGCTCACACACCAGTTCCACCACATCGCGAATATCGAAGTCGGGCCAGGGATCACGACTCGCGTCCCCTTGTGAGCTCTGAGCTGAGCGGGAGCTTTCATGCCACCGACGTGTCGCGAGACACGGTAGATCCCTGGGCAAGGCTGTGAGTAGTCGCAGCATCAGCTTCGCGTTAGTCTTCAAGGCGGCAAGTGTGTCTGCCCGCAGGGCAGGATACACAGAACGGTTGGGAGAGATCGTGTGAGTCACCTCGCCGCCCCTTAGGACTGACGACGGCGCGGGCGGATCGTCAAAGTCGAACGTGCAGGCTGATTGCACATGGCCCACGCTGATCCGCAAGTCGAGCGCACGAACTCGGAATGCCCGTGGTAGTGCATGGTCCATATCGAGCGCCTGGAGCAGGCTTTCTAGGGCGTGCGGGCTCAAAGGAAGGGAGCTCAGGTCAAGCACAAAGGTATGTTGCTTGGTGAAGACGCTCCTGGCGAGTCGTGAGATCCCGATCGTCTCGTAGTAGACGCCGCTGCATGTTGCAACGATTGCGGATGCTGGCCAATGACGGCGGAAGTCAAGGACATCGACTTCGCTGGTCGCGGTGTCCTCGAAGACAAGATCCCAGATGTGTGTCCGCAACTCGGCCGGAAGCCTGGAGAAACGGCCTCTCGTGTCTGAGTCCCAGTCAGCTTTGCGAGTTTTCGGCGGGATCTGATGACTTGCCGTCGGCATCCGTCGGAGTCGGGTTCTCGTCAATGTAGGTGCGAGCCATGGCTGTGTGTATAATGCTGGAATGGTCAGAGACGATGCGGGCCAGCGGTTTAAGTAGAGGGGCTCGTGCATGAATCAGGAAACCGTGAAGTGTTTGCAGTCTGTTAGCGCGACTTGATACTCTCTATTCGCATGTGATTGTACAGTCCGAGTCAGCGTTCGTCCTGGATTCACTTGAGCTCGCTCTCAATACATCTGGATCTCGACAAGGGCCCTTCCCACGCCATCATTCATCCCTGGCACACCGTGGTTCTCGATTTCGTACGCTACGGCCCCGCGGTCTCGGCACGCCGCTTTCAGCCCATCGACGCTGCCACCAACACCGAAATACATCCGCTTGGCGGCGACCATAGCCTTTGACATCTTCACTCTTCTCAGCAGAGTGCACACCAGCTCGGTGAAGGCTTCGGTCGAGTCTGGGCTGTAGATCGTCTCGGCGGCGAGTATCACGGTACCCATGTCGACCCCGGAGGAAGGTATCAGGTTGGCTAGCGATAGCGACCAGGGTCCGGAGAGGAAGTGCAATCTGATTTCCTTACCTCTCATGTCTGCCACAAAGTCTTGCAACACATCCGGCGAGAGGTCATAATCACCGGTGCTATCCTTGTCAAGGGGCGAGGTGGGAAAGTCAGAACGCCCCGTGGTTGCTGCCCAGGTGAGGATCAGATTTGGTAGCGTGACAAGCCGGAGTACCGTATCGTTGTAGTCGGCCAGCGTGATGGTGAGTGGTATGGCATTGAGCAGAGCGTGCTGGAAGAGGACTAAGCTGGGCAGTGCCGACCCTGCCCCGAGCTGAAGCATGTTAGTCGTAGTCAAGATGACGCACACATATGGGGCTCTACCTCGATGATCTGGTCGCATCTGATCAACTCGTCGATGTCTTTCCTGGGTCCACGGTCGAGTAGCAGACCGGCTAGATCGAGCGAGCATTCCCAGGTCTTGAAGCCGCCCTCGTATACCCCCGAGCGGAGATCCGACGTGCCTATCTGGTCAATGACCTCGTCATTCGCCGGGCCCTCCTGGAGCAGCTGGACTCGCACATCATGGAGATCCCGCTTCGGTAAGAAGAGCAGGCGGCCAGTCGGAGACTCGATGCGGGCTGTGCCGTAGCTGAGATGATCCGGGAGCGTGGCAATCTAGCGTACCTGTCAGCTGGCTGGCTCCGAGCTGAAGTATGCATCTCCCGACTCGATCGACTGATGGAGATGGTGTGATCTTACCTACCAGCTCCGGCAGCGTGTGCTCCGTGACGGGGACGCCGTGTGATGGCGCCGCCGTCTCCGCTCGCGCCGCAGGCTTGCTCCCGTTCGCATTGTCCCCGTCGTCATCGGCGAAACCAAAGGAGAAGGCCATCGCTGCGCAGAGGGTGGGATGTCCTGCACAAATGCATCATTCTCCTGAGGTGCAGGCCACGTTCAAACCCAGGGGGGGGGAAGCGGAATTAGCCGGGCATAAGAGCGCCATCTTGGGATTTATGCATGCGGCGGCGATGCTGACCGCTAGGACATACATGTACACGCGGGGTGTGGCATGGAGAGTGTCAACACGATCAGTCCATCTTCCAGACCAGGCAAGGTCCTGGTGTGCCGGGCCGCGTCAATCTCACGATGCTGACCAAGGCTGGTTGGACACGCTGGACTCTGACCTTCGAGCTTGATAGCACATAACCATCAGTCCGCCCACGACTCCAATGGGCCAGGTAGGACGCGCTCTCACTCTTCCACGCCAGCATCACATCTCAATCGCAGAGCTGACCGTCCCCTCTTCCAACGTTTCGACTTTGACTTCCACCTCACCAACACCAGACTGACAGCATGCCCGCTCCCGAGAAGCCACATCAGCCCTACGCCAACGTCCACAACGAGCCGAACGGCCCCGGAGATGCTCGCCCGACCGCTCTGCAGGTCATCGAAGACTGTGGCTTGATTGGCAAGCTGGCCGGCAAGACGATCGTCATCACCGGGACCACAGCCGGGATAGGCATCGACACAGCCCAAGCGCTCTACGAAGCCGGCGCGAAGCTCTTCCTGACTGCCCGGGACACCCCCAAGCTCGAGAAGATCATCGACGACATTGCCGCGAATGCCAAGTTCAACAAGAATGGCCCCAGACCGGAAGCCGTTGAGATCCAACTGGACTCGCTGGACAGCGTCCGCAGGGGAGCAGAAGTCATCAAAGCCAAGGCCAATGGCAAGGTCAACATCCTGATCGAGAATGCCGGCATCATGGCAGTGCCTCTCGGCAAGAACGGCGACGGATTCGAAAGTCATATGGGCACCAATCACTTCTCACACTTCCTCCTGTTCCAGCTCCTGAAGCCGCTTCTCCTGCAGTCCGCGAAGGAATCCGGCACGGCGTCTCGCGTCATCACCGTCTCGTCCGCCGGACACCGCACAAGTGGGATCCGCTTTGGTGATATGTTCTGGGAGAAGGACCCGAGCACGTACCATAAGTTCGTCGGCTACGGCCAGAGCAAGACGGCGAACGTGTACATGGTACGCGCAGATCGGTAGGGAAGTCTGTTATGCGAGGAGCGCGCTAATGTTCGTGCTCTTGTTCGTTCAGGCCAACTCCATTAACAGGCATTACTCCGATCAGGGCCTGATCGGACTCTCATTGCACCCTGGTGCAATCCTCACAACTGGTCTGACTCGCTACATGGTAATCACGCCCCGTCAGCGTTCCGCCCGAGCGCCGCTGAATGACTGTCGGACAGACACAAGAAGATATCGCCCTCTTCGGCGACCTCAGCCAATATCATAAGATATCCAAATCTGCGGCGCAAGGTGCGGCGACCACTGTCTGGGCCGCGGTGTCACCTCACTTCGAGGGCAAGAACGGCGGACGCTATCTCGCGGATGTAGGGGAGTGCGGACCCATGGCCGAGGGTGCCGAGGCGGGTGCCGAGGGGTATGCCAAGCATGCGTACGACGAGGAGGCGGAAGAGAAGCTGTGGACGATCAGCTGCCAGGCGGTGGGTGTGCAAGACGACTGATTGATCGGTCAATGGTTCCTACGGTCCCGACTACTATGGGGGGTATCATCCTGATGCGATGTTATGCAGTCGTCCAAAATCGTTCCACCGTCATGAATCCGTCTCGATCCTGCTTCAAATGCGCCAGCTCAGCATGCATATCTTCGTTGCTCTCATCTCACAGGTCCCGCTTCTCCCCTATCGAGCGCCTACTGCCTTCCTCCGACTTCCCCATGACCCGAGCATAATTGTCCGCATCGACCCTTCGACTTGCATCCCTCTGCTGCTCCAGCCTCTCGATCCCAAGATTGATACTCTCGATGTGCACCTCCAACGGCACCTTGTCCCCAACAATTTCCGGCATTGCAACACGCTCCCGCAAGTCCTCCAGCGTATCGCGAATCGCCTGCAGCTTGACGATCGTGGTCGTGACGTGCGCCCACGCTAGCCGGCGGTACGCCCCGACTTCCTTCAGTAGATCGATCTGGTGGTTGAGCTTCGAGACGGAGGAGCGATTCCCGCCGAGCTTCGTCCAGAGGTACGCGAAGAGCTCTTCCCGATTGTCTTCGACTTTGATCCCGTCGCGGGTGGCGATGGAGGCGATGACGTCTAGTCGGCCATCGAGGTTGTTCAGGATGTTGAGGAGGGCTTGCGCTTCGGTGATGAGGGTCAGGATCTGCTCCTCGACCGCGCTCGTGTGCCGGAGGTACTGATCTAGCAAGACGTCCCGGGAAAGCGAGACGGGCTGGAAGGGCGCGAAGATGTTGAGGTTGTCGCCCACCCAGCGCGTGAGGGCGCCGCGTCCTGCCTCCGAAGCACTGACGCCGTCGATGACGGACAACGTCCATCGGTTCGTGCTGAGGATGTGATCGACTGCACGGCCGATGCGGGAGTTGAACTTGCTGAGATCTGAGCTCGCTTGCCGCGCGGTATCAATGAAGCCCGTGAACTCGAAGACGAGCTCATTGCGAGATGGCAAGCTGCTGTATTGCACAACATGCTTGAGGTCGCGGATACTGGCTTCTGAGCGCTTCATATCCATCGGCAAGTTGGCACGGACTTGCGTGCTTGCCAGCACATCCTCGAACTGCGACTGCGCCTGCACCAGCTTGTCGAACTCCGCGGGGCCCGAGATCTCCGCTGTACTTGAAGATGGACAGAATGGGAGGTGGAGGAAGGAGGCGCCAGGTATCCGGCAGAGTGGTGTCAGGGCGTTGTTGACACTGTTCGTCACGAAGCCGACGCCGAAGATCAGGGCGCCGACTAGGATGTACACCAGCAGGAAGTAGCCGAGCAGTGGCTTGAGATTCTGGAGCGCGAGACCTGCCACGTCGAAGGCATAGGCGGCCACGGTCCGCAACGCACGCTGTGTGAACGCCACTGGCTGCGACGTCACCTCGTCTTCATCCTCCGTCTCCTCTTTCACTTTCGAACCGAATCGCCCCGCGTCACTCGTCATTGATCGCTGGCTCATCCGAAAATGCGGTGTGGAGGCGCGCATCTTCGTCTCGCCGTTGATCTTCCCAGCATCGCTCGTCATGCTCCGATCTTTCAATCTCAAGTGTGGCGTGGAAGCCCGCATGTTCTTGGCGCTCCCACTTGCCCTGGCTCCGTTTGGAGAGAGAGGCATGACCAGATCTGGCTCCGCCGACAGCCGTGCGCTCCTCCGGCGGTCGTCCTCGACTGCTCGTCTGCCTGCCAAGTCGCCACGGCTGCTACGCATGTTCCGCCGTGGTGTGCTGTCCTTGCCATCCGCACGGTAGGAGTCTCGCATCTCCGCCCGCTCGTCGTCTTCGTTGTAGATCTGGGAGCCGCCTCCGCAGTCGCCGTCGTCAACATCCTCCCACGACTCGGTGAGCTCGGGTCGTCGTCCCGCGCGTCCCATGCTGGTCGCTGGCCAAATGCTGGGATGCGCTGCAGTTGGCCACTTTCCGAGTTGCGGCCGCCTTTCCTTGATGCTGTGTAGCCAGACTGGATGCTGGTTGCTGCCTTGAGGGTGCCAGGTATCTCGTGACTACACGGCCTGACCTGAGAATGCTGTGTGTTTTGCGACACCACGCGCTGCGTGCCTTTCGCCTACGCGCGACTGACGCAATGCGGGGGCGGGTGGCGCATGCACCCGCGCACCCTGACACGGGGCATGCGTCCCCACCAACAGCCGACTGGCGACGAGTACATGTATCAGTATGGGCTCAGCAGTCGACGGGTGCAGCTCCATCATCAGCCCATGCGAGTGAATGCTTTCGAAGCCGCCGACCACGTACAGTAGGAGGCGGCAGTCATGCGATTGGCTGATTCCGATCCGCCCTCCCGACTCGGCAGCGATCTGCAAAGTCGGCCCGCTCCAAGCGCTCCGATTCCGTGTTTCAGAGTAGGTGACGAAGGGTCCACATCAAATTCAATCAGGGCCCCCGATGAATATAAGCATTGCAGCGTCCTAACGGAGTAGAGTTTCAGCGTCGCGTTCCCCAGCTACACATGCATACATGTAGCTACCTTAGCTGGATCTAGCTGTTCGTCGTCGGGGGGCTGAAGCAAAAGGCCGATCGCATCGCCCGATCCGTTGCAACAGCAGGAGCGCCCGGCGTCGTGCTGCTGCAGGTGGTCGTGCTTTCGGAAGGAGGGATCGTCGCCGACGCACGCCACGGCATTGCGACCCGCCCCGCTGGTCGCGTCCCTCCACTCCTTTCTTGGACGGAGCCGCAGAAGAGGTCGGGTCTTCACCTGTGCTGCCCGTAACCCTGACATTGACCATCACTGCCTACGCACGCGACAGAGTGACGAGCGGCGTCGAAGGTCGACGTCGTACCCTGGACACCACACCCACCGACACGACCTCCACCCCCCCTCCACCCACGGTCCGCGCCGACCACCTCTGTGCACGACCCTACGAAACATCCATACCGCACGCGCTATACCCTCGCCAAGCTGGCATGCGCCTCTGACCCTCCGTCGCGGCCATCCTTGAGCCTGTCGCACCTCGCCATGCCTCACCAAGAGACGTCGGCCGCGCTGGCCAGCATCCTCGCCAACTTCGCCGGCTCCGCCACCCCAGACGAAGATTCCTTTCCGGCGCACGTGATCGCCAATGGCGTCAAGAGCGTCGACATCGCGCTGCCGGGCGAGGACTCGGTGGAGAAGCGCACACTGGAGCGCGAGCTGACGGCGCTGGCGGCGCGGATCCAGCTGCTGGAGGCCAAGGCGGCCAGTGGGAGCAGCTCGCTCCCCATCACACCCAATGAGCCCTTGGCGTCCGCGTTCCAAGAGGTGCCGGCCTCACCCAAGGTGGCAGCTGCGACTGCGCCGCGACAACGCTCGGCGTCGTGGGTTAACAGCCTCCTCGCCAAGAGCGACAGCGGCCCGTCCACCCCACGCCAACTGACCGAACAGCAGTTCACGTGGGTGCGCGAGCACATCGACCATCAAGCCCAGGAGATTAAGAGTCAGAAGGACTTCATCGACGGCATCAAGTCGCAGCTCACACACCAGCAGTCCGCCACCAAAGCCGCGCTGGACACCCTTGGCAACTCGTCGTCGATCGAGCAGCTCAAGCGGGAGATCGAGAAGAACGCCCAGATCAATGCCACGTATCAGAAAGTGCTGCGCGAGATTGGCACCATCATCACAGCGGTGGCGAATGGGGACTTGAGCAAGAAGGTGCTGATCCACATGACGGAGAAGGATCCAGAAATTGCGCGGTTCAAGCACACCATCAACAAGATGATCGATCAGCTCCAACAGTTTGCGAGCCAGGTCACGCATCTGGCGAAGGATGTCGGCACCGAGGGACGCCTGGGTGGGCAGGCGGTCGTGCCCGGTGTGGATGGCATCTGGGCGGAGCTCACTCGGAATGGTATGATGGTGCCATGGAGCATGAGAGTCAGTGCTATGCTAACATGATGCCAGTCAATGTCATGGCCCAGAACCTTACAGATCAAGTGCGCGAGATCGCCGTCGTCACCACTGCCGTCGCACAAGGTGATCTCAGCCGCAAGATCGAGCGGCCTGCCAAAGGCGAGATCCTCCAGCTCCAGCAGACAATCAACACCATGGTGGAACAGCTACGAACATTTGCAACGGAAGTCACTCGAGTATCTCGGGACGTGGGAATCGAAGGTGTTCTTGGTGGGCAGGCGCAGATTGAGGGCGTTCAGGGCATGTGGAACGATCTCACCGTCAATGTTAACGCCATGGCAAACAATCTCACAACCCAGGTCCGAGACATTGCAGAAGTCACCACCGCAGTCGCGCGAGGCGATCTCACGCAGAAGGTCAAGGCGCAATGCAAGGGCGAGATACTGGAACTGAAGAACACGATCAATTCCATGGTGGACCAGCTTCGACAGTTCGCCATCCAGGTCACGAAGATTGCACGAGAAGTTGGCACAGAAGGTCGGCTTGGCGGGCAGGCTACGGTGCATGGCGTGGAGGGCACGTGGAAGGATTTGACGGAGAACGTGAACGGCATGGCCAACAACCTTACCACGCAAGTGCGTGAGATTGCTGAGGTGACGACGGCGGTGGCCAAGGGAGATCTGAGCAAGAAGGTGGAGGCTGAGGTTCAAGGCGAGATCTTGGCGCTGAAGAACACGATCAACCAGATGGTGGACCGTCTTCGCACTTTCGCGTTCGAGGTCAGCAAAGTGGCCAGGGAGGTCGGGACTGAGGGCACGCTGGGCGGTCAGGCCGAGGTCAAGAACGTGGAGGGCAAGTGGAAAGATCTGACAGACAACGTCAACACGATGGCGAACAACTTGACGAGCCAAGTACGCAGCATCTCGGATGTCACGCAGGCCATCGCGCGCGGAGACATGACGCAGAGGATTGAGGTGCACGCGCAAGGAGAGATCCGAACGCTCAAGGACACCATCAACGACATGGTCACACGACTAGATGCGTGGTCCATGGCCGTGAAGCGTGTCGCGCGAGATGTCGGCGTCGACGGCAAGATGGGCGGTCAAGCCGAGGTGGAAGGAATCACAGGCCGCTGGAAAGAGATCACGACCGACGTCAACATCATGGCGCAGAATCTAACGTCGCAGGTCCGCGCCTTCGGCGACATCTCCAACGCCGCGATGGAGGGCAACTTCTCGAAGATGATCACTGTGGAGGCGTCGGGCGAGATGAACGAGCTGAAGAACAAGATCAATAAGATGGTCTCGCAACTCCGGGAGTCCATCCAGCGCAACAACAAGGCGCGCGAGGCGGCCGAGCTGGCCAATAAGACGAAGAGCGAGTTCCTGGCCAACATGTCGCACGAGATCCGCACGCCGATGAACGGTATAATCGGCATGACGCAGCTGACGCTCGACACCGAGCTGGAGGGCAATCAGCGCGACATGCTGAATATCGTCTTCTCGTTGGCGAACAGTCTGCTGACGATCATTGATGACATCCTGGACATCTCGAAGATCGAGGCGAACCGGATGATCCTGGAAGAGGAGCCTTTCTCGCTGCGCAGCCTGGTGTTCAATAGTCTGAAGTCTTTGGCCGTGCGGGCGAATGAGAAGGACATCAGTCTGGTCTACGATATTGACAGCTCAGTGCCGGACTATGTGGTGGGCGACTCATACCGGCTGCGGCAGATCATCCTCAACCTCGCCGGGAACGCCGTCAAATTCACCGAGCACGGCGAGGTCAGGGTCAAGATATTCTCGGACCCGAGCGTGCAGTGTGAGAGCGACGAGGTGGTGGTCAAGTTTGCGGTTAGCGATACCGGGATCGGAATCCACCACAACAAGCTGGATCTCATCTTCGATACTTTCCAGCAGGCAGATGGATCAACCACTCGTAAATTTGGTGGGACGGGGCTTGGTCTATCGATCTCGCGACGGCTGGTCACACTCATGAAGGGTCGGATGTGGGTGGAGAGCACGTACGGGAGCGGGAGCACGTTCTTCTTCACCTGCGTGGCGAGTCTGGGCAACCCGGATGTGGCGAAGATCATGCCGCAGCTGCAGCAATACCGGAAGCACCGAGTCCTGTTCATCGACCACGGCGTGACGGGGTGCGCGACTGAGCTGGCGGATAGTATTCGCATGCTGGATCTCATCCCGTGCGTTGTGACCCACGGACGGATCACGCCCGCGCAGATGCGGCAGGAGGATGTGTACGATTGTGTGATCGTGGACCAGACCGAAACGGCGCAGAAGTTGCGCAGCATGGAGCGGTTCAAGTACATCCCCATTGTGATGGTGGCGCCGTCCATCTCGGTCAGCTTCAAGACGGCTCTGGAGAATGGCATTTCGAGTTACATGACCACGCCATGTCTACCCATCGACCTAGGCAACGCTCTCATCCCGGCTCTCGAGGGTCGCGCCGCGCCGATCTCCGCAGACCACTCTCGGACGTTCGATATCCTGCTCGCGGAGGACAACGCGGTCAATCAGAAGCTGGCGGTCAAGATCCTGACCAAGCACAACCATACGGTGACGGTCGCGAACAACGGCCTGGAAGCCTTCGAGGCGATTAAGAAGAAGCGCTTCGATGTCGTGCTCATGGATGTGCAGATGCCGGTCATGGGCGGCTTCGAAGCGACTGCCAGGATCCGGGAGTACGAGCAGGAGTACGCCCTCGCGCGCTCACCCATCATTGCGCTCACGGCCCACGCCATGCTGGGCGACAGGGAGAAGTGCATCCAGGCGCAGATGGACGAGTATCTGTCGAAACCCCTCAAGCCCAACCAGCTGATCCAGACGATCTTGAAGTGCGCAACGCTGGGCGGGGCACTACTGGAACGGCGGAACGACGGACGAGGCACCCTGGCTGAGGAGCTGGAGCGCGACGCTTCGCATGGCAGTAGCATGCTGATGGCGCCCAAGCGGCCGACGCTCGTCGACAGAGGGTACACCGAGAACGGGCCGGGCGGGCTCGACAGTCCGGCGATAATCACGGCGGACCAGGAAGATCCTATGCAAAGGGTATGTGGTACCCCCCTTGTCGTCTTCACCGCCTGGAGGAGCGGAATACTGATCGTATCTTGTTATAGGAGGTCCTCTTGAGGTCGCACAGCACCTGATCAGTCTCTTCTCGTGTGAGAGAGGTCAGACTGCTCTTGCTGCTGTATCACAATCCTCTATGCTTCATGCTGATGAGGACCGGACGCGCGGTCTTTCGTCATCACCGTCGCTCAGGGTTGCTTCACCGTCTTCATCTCCGCTACGGTCCACACAGCCGATGAACACGATATGGACACCACCAGGGCGAAGCAAGGTGACATCTACTTGACTGCCGACGGCAGATATCTGGGACTCTTGGCATAATCCGATCACACTGATTGCGGGCTAGGATGGCAGGTCGTTGGACGCTCTGAGCATCTTTTGATTGCGTCCCGGCACGTTTTGGGGCGCCGTATCGGGCCCTAGGTCGCATTACTGAACGGTCCTGGGGACCGGGGCACGGAGCAGTGCCAGCCGTTTGGGCGTTGCGGGCTCGACCCATCTATGATACCTACTTGTTGTTGTTGCTGTATTGGTGTATGCGCCTGTCCGCGAAGCCGCAAGCACCATACTTCTCCGAAGCCTCCGAGTCATCATCACGTCCATCAGGCCTTGTAATGCTGCATCGGCATGTCGTCCAGCCTTATCGTTGCCGCGAGACCACGCCCTATGCACCTTTCATCAACGACAGACCCCGTGACTGACCCACTTTTGCATGTCGATGTATGTGAATGCACGGCGCTGTGGGGTTGAGACTGGGGAGCGGCTGACACATCATGCCTGACTCGCTTGCAGTGTCCCACCATCGGGTCGTCTCTGCAATCAACTCATGCGATGCAATGTGGTCGGCGCCTATTCTGTCGCCGTCGACGCGCGAGTGCAGAGACGGAAGCTTCGTTGGACACCTCATTGTTCTGACGCGATCAGCACTTGTAACGGCGACAGCTAGACCATTCGGAAGCGGCCGTAAGAGCCCTTGGCGACTCATCCGATTACTGATCACCTCACATTGGACCACCCGACGTAGTCGTCTAGCTCACCTCCCGATACATCCGTTCTTACAAACCTGCTCACCTGTGAATGGCCAGAGGCTGGCGGGATGCTGACCACGCGCGAGGACCGACAAGAACAAGCCTAGCGCCACCGCAGTGACTGCGGAGCGTTCTGGACTGCATATACAGCTCGACATCCGTAGACTTGCGCCCGTCGCCCGCCATCGCCAAGCGTCAATGGCGGGACCGCTGGCTACGATGGTCGAAGGCACCAGGAAACGGAAGCGCGTCTCCAAGGCAAGCAACATCTCCTCGTCCGAAGGAGACGATGACGGGAGGAAGCGCGGGCGGCCTCGGGTCGAGAAGCAGGACGAGTCGGCGGCAGATGTAGGCTTTCGTCTCCTCGTCGATGGCGCCTATCAGGGACTAATGTGAGGGGCAGCGCCGGCGCACGCAGATCCGCATGGCTCAGAGGGCCTACCGGCAGCGCAAGGAGAGCACGCTGGAAGACCTACGCAAACGGGTATCGGAGCTCAACAACACTCTGGAGCTCATGAACCAGGCCTTCACCGGCTTCAGGGCCCGCATGTCCGACACTGCAACGGAGGCTCAGCTGCTCGACCTGCGTGAGACTTCGACCCAGTACGAGCTGCTGATGAAGGCTGCACGGAACCCAGACGAGGACGATTCCGACCTGCCACAGGCCAAGCAGCACCCTACCACAGGCACGAGCAGCAGTGACAAAGAGTTGCGTCATCGCGGGACCGAGCCTATCAACGTGCCCTCTTGGCTTGACCAGTCAGTGCTCAACGAGACTCGGGATCGGACACCACCGGACATGGTCGGTATGGGGTATACCATGTTCGTGCCTGAGCCATTGCAAGGGGAGGAGCAGTTGCTTGACTTCTTCAACACCCAAGAACAGAGCCGAGCACTCGTCTTAAAACAGCCGCAGTCGAACGGGGATGACGCTCTCTCAAATCTCCTCCCAGACGAGCTTCGGCTTCCGCGACAGCTACCGACGATCACCACGTATAGCTTCCAAGAAACCACGTTCGGACGCCGCTTGCACCGGTCTTGCCTCGAGGCGGCGTACCATGTGCTACTCGATGGCAAAAGGCGCCAGAGCACATACGAGCGCGTGTTCAAGCTGTCGCTCATGGGCAACGATGTCCCTCGCCTTACCGCGTCATTGAAGACCATGCTCTCACGAGGCGTGCAGGAGTCGCTGGACTTCTATGAGGCCCCGCTCATCCATGTCGGTGGGGCGGGCACGCACTACCCCCGGCGGGACATCAATGGCATTTTGCAGACCAGGAAGAGCGCCTATAACCTTGGACTTGTAGGCCCGCAGACTCTGGCGTTACTGGAGAACGCAGCGAAGAACAATCTCAGCACCGACATGACTGTAGAGATCGCCGGCTACGAGGGCGAGTGGTTCGATCCGTACGACGTGGAGGGCTACCTGGAGGAGCGGGGAATCCACATCGATCCCAATCAGTCTTTCGTCGAGGCAGAGATTGATGATAGCAGTAGCACCGCTTCATCGAGCATGCCCGCCACACCTCCGCTTGAGTTCGATAGTGCACCACCTGTCGAGATGGGCCAAACCGCGTCTGGCCTGGGTCTCATTGAACAGAACCACGATGAGTGGGCCGACTTGGCTGGTATGACATTCACAGACGTAGGGTATTCTGATACCTTGACCGGAGACTGGATGAGATTCCTGGAGCCGGGCACGGGTGTCAACTGGCTGGACAATGGAGCCCAGACCTCAACGCATGTGCACACTGCGCACTGGAACAGCAATGCTACCGCCGAGGTCGCGCCCGACTCCCTCATGCAGAGCGTGGACCACACTTCCTTCCGGCCCCCGCAGCGCGCCACACCACTGCAGAATCACCGCTTGCCGCGCAAAAAGAATATCATCATTGACACGGGAAAGCTCGTCAAAGGTGAGTGCTCACTGACGAAGGTCGAGGAAGACCAATGTGACTGACGAGGTGATAGTTTTGTCAATGAAGGCAGTCTGTCTCGGCCGCACGCCGGGCTACAAGCGGCAGGACGTCGACCAAGCTCTCGCGATGGCTTCGTTCGACCTGTGATTGAACCGTACCTACTTCGAACAAGGCGTGAAGCGTGCGGTCAAAGTTGTTGAGGTGTTTGAAGTGCTCCGGCAGGGAGATACAGTACTTGGTTGGCGGTAATGCATGCAACTCATGCATAGCACAGGTCGGAAGAGCACTTCGCTCATTGTTTCATGGGCATGGGGCCCGCCTTACACTCCGGAGAAGCTCGCCGATCCACTCGAGGCCTTTCCCTGGGCTCAAAACCGCTTGATCAGATTGTCGTCTGGCCGCGCTTCGCAGTCGACAGCGATCTGCTTCGGGGATCGATCAGCAATTGCTCTCTGATTGCTACGAGATTGGGGCCCATATTCTGCTACCGCAATGCGGCCCTTCGTTCTTAGCAGTGTCTTAGGTCGAATCCTGTCCTTTCGTCGCCTCAGGTTGTCCTTCCGGCTTTGAGCGCTCGCCGCCTCATGCCGCTGAAGAGCTTTGAAGGCTTCGGGATCCACTTGCATCATCTGCTCGCGCGACTCAAGGTCACCGGCCTTCCACTGAGCCGTAGCTTCTTGACCTCTCGCTCTGTTCCCCTTTTGAACTATGCGGCTCCTCTTCCTGGAGGCGCTCAATTGTTCAAGATATATTTGCGTGGCTTGCTGGTCGCTATTAGCAAGTGCATAGCAAGTGCAGCGTCAGCACCCATCTCCATACCGCATTGCCCTCCCGCTTGAGACCGGCCTTCTCGGCGCTCAAGACTGACTTCCGTTGCCCATATGCGGGTGGACCACAGGTGCCGCAGAAGCATGACCAGGCGCATGGGGCTCGTCATAGCGATTGCATAGCCATTAGGTGCCTACAAAATCGAATAACACTAGGTTGAGATCATCCAGAGTGAGCGTGGGCTCCGGTAGCTCTGTATCGATCGCCCGAACGATTTATTGAGCATTGTGATATTCGTAGTCTATGTCGTTCCTCCATCCCACGCTTGCTTTGCGGAGACGCTAGCATTGTCTCTCGATTGTATCGGCATCTCGTTGCAATTGTAGAACTTGCATAGTCTACTCACTTACGAGGTCTCAGCTCGATGCACGCACAATATTACGGGGACTGATCATCATACCCTCTAAGGACTCCGATCATCTCGCTTCTGTCGAGCTAGTCAATGACTATTCGATCTTCTACGTCGTTGCTTAGCACAACACTGACGTTCCGGAGAGGCCGCACAACGTTGAACGGTCCACCGTGGTGCACATGAATGATCTTCCTACAACAGTGTTGCACTCAGCATTTCTTTCACGCCACCATATGCCTTGTTCCACTGGCGCCCCATGTCTCGCTTCGCGAGCCCTCGAGGCCATGGCGAAGCATCGTCCCACACGTAGCACAGGTCCCGGAGCACGTCTCCAGGATACGGCCGGGCACGAGACCTGCCTGGTGTTGCGGGAGAGCACACCAATCCTCGGTATACGAGATTGCTCTGAATCGTCGACGGGCAATACAGCAGACAGTCGCCATACACGCTCCCGGAGTGGCGCTGTTAATCCACTGATGGATGAAATGCAGCTTGCGCCTTCTCCGGACCGCAGAACCCGCCTCGTGCGCTGACATGAACGATCCCGGCCATCATATAAATACGGGATGCGAGAAAGGTCGCTACATCGACCTCCGCCATACCTTTTGGTTGCCTCTCGTAAAAGTGACTCGGATCATTGCCACGTCAACACCCAGTCTTGGCTCCACGCCCCTTCGCTCGTCGCACTCTGCAGGCCCGTGATGCTGAGGACCTTGCTGCTTGCGTTGTACGCCGCGCAGTCATCAATGGACTGACCGTTCAGCGTGACCGTGCTGGGCTGACTCGAAACGCCCATCAGTGTGACGTTGCCGAGGGCATTGCCGTCTTGGTATGTCCCACGAGCAGACGCCCAGAGACTGCCATTGCTGGCGGTGAAGTCGACAAGCAGAGTCGCCTCGGGCACGAGGCTCTCGCCATCGTCAATGTAGGCCTGACCAGAAGCCGTCTGGTGTAATCGTCAGCAGGTGTCTCCAAGCGTCTTAGCAGGGACACGTACCCCATCTGCTGCTAGAGCGCTAGAGAATCGACGTCAGCACGGAGCGTAGCAGTGAGACAGTCGCAGAGCTAGCCTTACCATAGTAGCGACCACGAACTATTTCGTGACTCGGCGGTCGTGTACAAAGCCTCCTGCTGCGGTAAGACGTATCCACCACGGATGTAGACCGGAATGTGACCCAAAGGTGCTGGGATGGTGACATTCTCGCCCGCTTCGGCGACCACAGCTTCTTGCGTATACCAATCATACCAGACTTCGCCTTGGCCGATACCAGGAAACACGCCACTCGCCGAGGTCAGACCCTGTCCTAGGACGGGAGTGACGAGGATAGCCGGGCCTAGATCCACGGTCAGCGAGTGTCCAGCTCCCGGAGACCCTACCCATCAACACACCCAAGAGAAACTGATTGTCGATAACAGCGAGAGTAGGATCGTTCGGGAACTCCCACGCCAGGGCACGCATCACTGTACTGCCGGTTGTCGAGGCGTAGTAGAAAAGCGTGTACATGTAAGGCAGCAGGCTGTACCGTATGGCCATTGCGGTGCGTGAAGCCTCCGCAACGGAAGACCAGACGTACGCCTCTTGCGGGATCTGGGGCGGATATTAGCCCGAGCACCATGCGTACGTCTATCCGCTACCCTTACCGCAGACAGGACGTTGTGGTTCCGGTAGAACGGGAAGAATGCCGAGAGCTGCATCCAGCGATTGCACAGCTCTTCGTCGCTGTTGCCGTTGAAGCCACACGTATCGACGCCTGCGCCGAATTAGCGGCCGTTTCCGTCGTTTGGAGAGATTGAGCCTTGCCAAACATCGGGATTCCAAAGAGGCTGAAATGTAAAGCCTGGGAGATCTGGGCAGTGGCAGAGGGTCAGCTGATGTTTCGGAGAACGACGAAGATGAGGGTCTCACCGAGAAGTACATATATGCAAACAGACTTGCGTTGTCGCCTGAGCAGCGATAGATGAGCATATCAGCAGGTGCGCGACCGATTGTGTAGGTGGCGGGACACAAGACGTACCGCCCCAGTGGCCAGCCCACCTAGAGACACAGAATCAGCAGATGGCTCAGAAGGCTTTCCAAACGGCTAGGAGGCCTGGTTCACTGACCTTCCAGTGCCCGCAAATGTGCTCCTGCCAATAATGAAAGGTCTTTTGCCCGGGAAGATCTCAAGCAGGGCTTGGTAAGTCGCATTCAGGATCTGATGGCCGAAGAGATTGTGCACGTCGTACTCCAGCACACCGTCCACATGCGTGGCATTGGGGCTGACGGCGTGCACCGCGAGGTCGCCGTTGATGTTGTTGATGACGTACGGTGGCTGGTTGATGTTCCGGACTCCCGGGGTGACGGTGCTGGTGAAGTAAGGTACCGTCGCGGTACTGGGTGGTGATGCCGCAGCGGCGGAAGACGCTTGGGCGTCCGCAGAAGAGCTCGCTGCGGCGGCTTCCGTAGCATTGGTGAGGTTGAAACCTTCCGGGTAGCCGTAGACAACGCTTCCGGGCTCGCCAGGTAGGCCGAACGACGGATGTACCGGGTTCAAGGACAGATTGTTGCTCCCGCAGGATCCCACGCAGAATGAGGAGACCTCGGACATGTCGATCCAAATACCGTCCCACGGTACGTTGTCATGATGCCCTCGCATGCTTCTTGTCCACCAATCGACAGCACCCTCAGCGTGGAAATCTGGATAGCTCGTGTAGCCCGGCCAGACCTCTCCAATGTACTGGCTTCCGTCCGGGTTCTTCAGGAAGACGCCCGAGTCGTTTCCATCCGTGTAGATGCTGTACGCGTCGCTGGCGTTGGCCGGGTTGGGGACGTATATTGCAGAGTCGACGATGGGGACGTAATGTTGGCCATTGGCATGGAGCCGCTCGAGGAACGCTTGCCCCTCAGGGTAAGGGAAGGTATTTGGGTCGTTGGTGAAGTCTCTGTAAGCCAACATGTAATCGATGTCGGTCCAAATGTTCTCCAGCGGGATGTTGAAGGCGCGATAAGCGTTGACAACGTCTTCGAGCTCCGTCCAGTTCTTGTATCCCCATCGGCATTGGTGGAAGCCAAAGGTGAAGTATTGTTGCATGGCGGGAAGCCCGATTGCGCCGAGCTGGTATTGCTTGGTCACCTGAGCACCTGGGTCAGCAAGTGACTCGGAAACTTTGAGGGTCTACACCAGTTGACCAGTATATATACTTACAGCGTCCTGGCTTGGCCCGTCGAAGACATACAGGTCGATTGATCCGCCCAGTGCCCGCCAAGTCAGGTTCGTTGGGAGCAGCAGTGCCTCCATGGGGTGAGCATTGCGCATGTAGACGCCGTGGCTTATGCCTTGATAGGTGCCGTTGGCCGTAGCGTCGTCGATCGAGACGAGTGTTCTCTCGCCCGTCTCCTCGTCGGTCTCGAAATAGCGGGTCTCCAGATAGGTTGGATGCACACCGTAGATATTGTAGTCGATGGGATCTCCCGCGTCCGCGGCGAAGAATGTTGTCGTGTAGTTGTTTCCGAGCCGCAGGCCGTGGATCTGCTCTCCCATACCTGCAAGCAACCAAGTCAGAACGGGGTCCGCGACTCCGCAACAAAATGCGCGTTACCATATAGATTGTAGTCTTGTGGGAGCTGAGTGACGAATTCGATGAATTGGTTCTCGTAACTGCGAGTGGCGAGTGCCACTGTCAGTCAGGTCACGAACGAGCATGATGTTTATTTGCGTACACGAGAACGCTTCCTCGGCTGTCCCAGAGGATGTCCCCAGTGCTCTTCCGCAGCACTGTGAAGCTGAAGGACGGATCGTTGCTGTACGTGAACTGTAGATCCACATCCTGGGTGTCCGACTGTACAACACCCTGCTGTGGAAGATGTACTAGACTGTCCGGCAGGATGTAGTGGCTGGTGTTGCTGCTGTCGAGGTAGGCAGGCTGGATCGAGATCCGAAGCCGATGAGCCGACTGCACGTCGACCTAGAGATCACCAGCTTCCATTAGCCCTCAAGACAACTCCATTGGGCACCAGCGACGTACTTTCAAGGACAGAGTCTCGACATCGGTGCCGTAAACGTTACATGGCGGGCCCGCAAGATTTAACGTGGCCGTGAGACCGTTCTCGGTCCGCTCTACACCCACAGCGGTGTAGCCTGGGCAAAGGGCTTGTGCTTGCTTCGCGTTTGGATCTGGATCGTGTCCGATGTCAGCGGCCCTCCGAGTAGCTGGGAATGCTTTGACCGACCTTTGATGTTGGGTAGCAGATTGGGGCCAATGTCCGCTGATGCCGGAACAGTAAAGGCGATGCTGAAAGTGGTGGCAGTCCCGTTGATGGTCGCCGTACCGACGGTGGGACTCGCGGTCACCTGGGCGCTGGTGGCGGATAGTCCGTCTGCTCCGTTTGCGGACGAAGTGGACTGGGCTGAGACCAACGACAAGACGACGAAGTACACTGCGGCCCAGATAGAGCGGCTCATCTTGGATCCGCTACGTTGCGAGGAAAGCTGATGAATTGCGATGAGAGTAACGACCTTGCAGCGGCTTGGCCTTCTTATAAGCGTGCATCTCGCAACGACCCGACATCCGCGCCCGGCCGCACGTATGCACCGTGGACAGCGATGCCCCTCGTCATACCTTCTACTCCGTGCAACATCGACCTTCCCCGCAAACGAACAGTACTAAAGTGACCGTCTGTCGTCAGCACGCGCATGCGCTGCAGGAACAGGCCGAGCGCCGGCCGCCACAAGCGGGGTCCCCGCATGACCGCCCCACGACTCGGCGAGACTGGGGAAGGCGAAAGCGGCCGAGGCGGGTCTGCTACATGCATGATGAAGGTAGGGTTATGTACATACATGTAGTAGGCGTCTTGCCTGAGAAGACGCGGCGGGCAATATGAATCATCTCCGCTTCCTAGATGACCTCCTCGCGCCCGGACTGAGCTCTAAAGCACTGACTCATGCCTCATGACGTCTCGGTATGCATTGCGGTGGCCGCCAGTCGCTTCGCCAAGCATGGTCAGTTGAAGCTCGACCACTGTGCGCCATCAACACCCACGACGCCTCGGCATGATTCGTGTACGCTTGAGGACCGCCTACATGTGACCGTGAGAAGTAATGTTCGTCGTGCGATTAGCCGTGACGCTAGTGCTACGCTAGCGCCAGACCGGCAAATCCCATCTTTGACCTAACAACACGTACACGCATCCTCGACCTCGTAGCATCGTACTGTCCTCGAGCTAGCATCTAGCAAGTAGGTAGACTATACTAATCTACCCTCGTAACGGCATGCCCGTATGATAGAGAGCTAGTGCTAGCTTCTCCGCGACACAGGTCTAGGTTCGAGGAACGGCATAGGTTGTCGGAGAGCTTAGACCGTTCGTGTTATTAATATAGAGCTACAGGATCTCGAATTCACTTTCGATGGATTCAAGCCGATATCGCTCGGTCTTGTAGGTCTTCGATGGCTGTGCAATTGCTATGTATTGAATTTCCACGTGCCTAGTTCTATCCCTAACGACCCTATAGTCTACCGACCTCTAGGCAACTAGAGACATCCTCGGACGAGGGCGGCTCTACTTTAGCCTCGACGTTAGGAGAGGCATAGCGGTTAGCTTCTCTCTTCTAGAGCGACGCCTCCGTGCCTATATTAGTAGTTAAGAGGTACTATAGAGCAGACCTACTACTATAGAGTCTCGCGCGAGAGAGCTCTTCGCTATTAAGTCTAGGATTACTAGTATGTAATCTCTATCTACTTATAGCAACCGAATAGCTATTGCTAATCGATCTCCAAAGTAGGTCGCTAGTACTCTACGCCTTTAGCAATCTAGCTTAGGTAGCCCTAATTATACGTAAGAGCACTAGGCGGGTATCGATTTACATAGGATCCTACGTAGATAAGACTCTTCTCTACAACCCTAGTACCCCTAAATACTAGCGAATAACTCTCCTATAGTAGGAGTATAGTACTTTAGAGAGGAGAGCCCCGCGGAAGCCCTCTACTCCTATATAGGTTCTTATGCCGATCGATCCTCCCCGTAGTAGCGAGAACGTCCTTTAGTAGTAGTATCTAGTAAGACTCAATATAGAGATCTTACGCTCTCCGTATAACTATGTCCTTACTATGCTCTAATATAGTATATAGTAGTCTCCCGCGTTCTCTAATTGCTCTTAAGACGCCCGCGTAAAGGACTACATTGCTAGCGTAGAATTTCCCTAGCTTCGGCTCTTCTAGATCGCCTATCGTAGTACTAGTCGCTCTTAAAAAAACAGAGATCGAGTCGGAAGCTACTTTAATAAAGTAGGCGAGATAGCAATTAAGATAGAATACTTCTTACTTTATCTTCCGTCGCTCTATATACGAACTTCCATCGGTATAGTAAGTTCCTTTCGCTAGGCTAACCTAGAGCGCGTTAGTACTCTATCGCGTCGTAGCAATCGCGTAGCTATTAGTCTTACCTTGGCTTTAAGCACCGTACGGACAGGTCTATTAAAATGCTTTACTATGGACGTATCTAGCTCCTTGGGCATATGGAATGACATCGTATTGTCGGGTTCTAACGCAACGAGTAGCGGGTGTCGAATTGCTTTGAAATTGCTAAGTATAGTATCTAGGAAGCGGGACGGGATTAAAGCTAAACCGCCCGTCCCGCTCCCGCGTAGCTAGACGCGCCGGGGGCCGGCGGGCGCACGCGCTAGAGGTTGTTGTTTATACTAGGATTAATTAGTAGAGCGGTAGAGACTATTATTGTATTTTAGTGCCTAAGGCATTACTTACTAGCTATCTAGATAAATGCTCTTTATCTAGTCTCTCTTATAGTCTCTCTTATAGTTAATTAATTACTTTATTATCTACTATATAATAGGTTATAAGCTTAGCGTTATAAGCTATAATAGACTAATTTAACCTTTATTATTATTATTATTATTATCTAATCTATCCTCTTATAACTCTATTATATTATCTTAATATAAGACCTTAAAGGATACCTTTTAAAAGAATTAGATCCTTAAAGTTAGTAAGAATTATACCTTATAAAGGATTATATTAAAAGGAGTCCTCTTAAAGAAGGATATCCTTAGATATATCTTCTATAATCTAGATTAGTATAAACTAGTTCTTAAACCCTTAACTCTATATAGAACTAGTAGAAGATTTAGTAGGTTCTTAAACTTAGAGTAATTAGTATACTACTAATTATAGGATGTTTATAAGAAAGGATAGGCTAGTATATAGTATTATCTTAATAAGACTATATAAGAATATTAGACTAAATATAGGAATAGCCTCTTATATAATAAAGTAACTTATCGACTTTATAGCTATAGCTTATAAACTAACTATTAGTATAGACCTCTATAATATAATTAAGAGGCTCTATAATATTAAGTATACCTCTATAAAACTAGTTAAGTACTATAATAATTTCTAGAAGGTATTAGTATAGTATAAGATTACTATTAACTAATATTATAAAGCTTATAGTATAGTAATAGAATATCTTAACCTCCTACCTAAGTATATTAATATACTATTTATAATAGGAACTAATTACTATAAGTATCTTAGAGTATAAAAAATAGATAATAGACTTAAGAAGCTATTATTAAAGGCCTTAATAACCTCCTTTAGATAGTAATAGGTACTTAATACCTCTTAACTACCCTATTATAGTAGACTAGTATATAGTACTACTACTACCTTATTAGATAATAATTAGGACTATACTTAGTACCTTAGTAGGAAGACCTATTCTAATACTACCTACTTTAAGTAATATCCTAATAAGAAACTATAGTAGATAGTTAACTAATAGAAGGAGAATACCTATAATAGGTTAAGGAATAAGAGGGCTAAAAAGCTAAGAGATAGTAAGAGTAAAGGTAGACTTAAGAGGCTTAAGCTTAAGAAGAAGACTACTACTACTATTATAGACTTAGAAGAAGAGTCTAATTAAGAGTATAACTAGGCTAATAAATCTAACTTAGTAGGTACTACTATTACTAGCTCTATAACTAATACATCTAGCTCTACTATAGTTATTTAGGATTCTAGTTTATTATACTACTTCTTTAATAATAAGGCTATATTTACTAAGTTAGAGCCTCTTAGTAAGCTTAGAACCTTTTACTAAGCTATTAGCTAGAGTAGTATTACCTATAGAGGGACTATACTACTTACTATTACTAATTATTAGATAGAGTAGCTTAATATTAAGCTTAATAATACCTTATACTCTTTAGTATCTACTTATAATGTAATCTCTATTAGATTACTCTTTAATAAGACTAGTATCTATATAGACTAGCGTACTAACACTTTAAGACTTAAATAGAGAGTAGTTAGTTATATTAAACTTAGTTAGTAAGTTACCCTAATTTAGAATATTAACTTTATCTAGGATATTAAACTATCTCTATTAATTCTACTTATTATAGTCCTTATAATAGCTATACTAAAGGCTAATACTACTAGATAGTATTAGAGGCTAGGCTATATTAGTCCTAAGATTCTATTTATAACTAAAGGTATAGTTAAGGGTATAAGTAGTATAGAGACTAATAAACTAGAGTACTATTATATATATAAACTTACTAGAGCTTAGAGAATTGTCTTTAAGATCCTTAGAGACATCCTTAAAGCTATATTAGATAAGATCTATATTAATACTATTAGTCCTATTAAACTACTAGATCTCTATAGGAATAGATATATCTTTATCTTTATAGATAGTAAGACTAAGTATAGATAGGCCTTCTTAATAGTTAGTAAGGCTATTAGAAAGTAGATCTTAGACTACTTTATTAAGTATATCTATAATTAGTATACTAAATACCTTAAGCTAATTATAATAAATAGAGATAGTAAGTACTAAAGCTATTAACTATTAGAATAAGCCTAAAGCTTAGGTATTAAGATAAATGTCTCTACCCTATATACTTTAGAGTAGAATAGTATTACTAAATCTAGTAATAAAACTATCCTATAGAAAGCTAGGGCTATAATTATTAATAGTAAAATACCTACTCTAATATAGTCCTTTACTATATAATATACCTATTATATAATTAATAGGCTAGCTAACCTTAAGACTAAGGCTGTTTCTATTTAGTAGTTTAAGAAAGATCTTAATACTAAATCTCCTAAGACTATAGATCTTAGTAGACTTAGAAGATTTAGTACTATAGTATACCTATTTAGATAGAATATAGTTAAGTTATACAAATTTAAGTCTAAAGCTAATATTATCTAATTCCTTAGCTTCTAAGCTAATTTAGATACTAAGTTCTTAGTATAGAGGCTATCTTTAGGCTAGATAGAAGTCTACAATTTAAGGTAGTCTTTAGCCCTTATATTAACTTTAATAAGGATATAATATATAGTATATTCTCTATACTAGTACTATCTAGAATTTAAGGAGAGTAGCTATCTCTAATTCCTATTAGTATTAAGCTATTATAACCTCTAAATCTTTTAGTTAGAGAAGTAGAAGTTAGAATTCTACTAGCTTAACTATAGAACCTTAGACTAAACTTCTTCTAGCCTTAGGATACCTTATTTAACTTCTTAGTAGAGTATAAGGCTACTATAGAAGACCCTAATTAGAATTAGAGAGAGTAGAATACTCTACTACTTACTATACTATTACTATACCCTTAGTATAAGTAGAGGGAGTATAAATTATACCTCTAGTATAAGTAAGGGGAGTAAGGAGAGTATAAAGTTAAACCTTTAGCTCTTAATCTATAGGAGCTTAAGCTCCTAACTCCTAATACTTAAGAGTATAATCCCTAGGATCTAGATATACTTATAACTCTATTTAATAATCTAACTATAACTAGTAAAAGGAAGAGGTATATTTTACCCTTAGCTTTAGAGATTAGACTCTTTAGGTCTAGTAGATAAGTTATTAGTAACTATAGTAAGTTCTAGAGGGCTACTACTAGAGTATCTACTAAACTAATTAAGCTATTAACTCTATAGGAAGCTATATTAAGGCCTAACTTTAGGGACTAAGTAAAGTCTATTAAGACTAGGACTAAGAACTTAGAGAACATTAAGACTATTAAATAGGTTAAGCCTTCTATAGTTCCTAGAGGTAGAAGACTAATAAAGGTAAAATAGGTCTTTAAGTATAAGTACCTACCTATAAGAGAACTAGAGAAGCTTAAGTTTAGATAGACTATAAAGGGCTTTACTTAAAAGGTTAGTATTAACTATTATAATACCTTTACTCTTACTCTTAGAAGTAGGATAGTTAGGATTATTAATATACTAGTAGCCTAGTTTAATTAGTATAGGAGATAGATTAATATTAAGTATATCTTCCTATACCTTAATCTAGACTACTAGATCTTTATTAACCTTAGAGATAAAATAAGATCCCTCTTAGGCTATAGAAAGGATAAGGTTATATAGGTTATAAAAGGCTTATATAGTCTTAAGTAAGTAGCTAATCTTTAGTACTAGGATGTTATTAGTATACTACTAAAGCTAGGTATAAAGAGAGTTATCTCTAATACCTACCTATTTATAGGAGATAGTATATGTTAGGACTATACTAACGTAAGACACGGTATGTAGGTAACGAGTTAGTTAAAGTGCTAACTCCTCTATAAGACGGGTCGTATACCTATCGGACTGTCCCTACTAACGAGTCGTCGGTGCCTACTAGCTAGTATGCCCTCCTACCTACCTAGCTCCGTAACAACCTCCCCCGGGCCCTTAAAACCCGGACGTCCTCGTCGGCATCCTTATAACGCTCCGTTAGTCCTCGTCGAGTAAGGTAAGCACCGTTCGTAGGAGCGGTAGAAACCCTAATAATAATAGGCGTCGTAGGCGAGTGTTGCGATCCGACAAAGTCGTCTCGACGTAGTAGAGCTCGGTAGGCTTAGTTAGTATTAAGACACGGGTGTAGGAATACTTCTCTCTATGTTAGTAGAACCTAATGAACCTCTTTAAGTAAATCACTAAGCGTTAGTATACGAAGACCTTTTAGTTAGATTGAAACATAAGTTGAACACGAACTACCTATGTAGAGATCTATCGCGATATATATAAAGGAGATTCGTGTCTTATTTGACCGTTCGACTATGTTGCTAGTTAACCGGTCGGTTTGACTATATAGTCGTTCGACTATGTCGGTAATCGACTAGTCGGTTCGACTAAGTTGTATGACCGTTAGTCGGTTACGTGCGCTACGTTATGCCTTAGCTAATTCCGTTAGCTATAAACTTCTTACGGCTATATATTCCTACGTAGCCTAGCGTATGTTCGTAACATTACCCCCTCCTTATCTTCTAGCTCGTCCTCGAGCTTTGTCGTAAGTATATTCTATGCTCCTTTATTATAAGCGGAGAACCGCTAACACGAAAAGAACGCCGTAAACGACAAGTACTTGTTATCGAATCCGAAGGAAACGAAATGCCGTCTCCCTATTCTTCTTGTCGGGACGCGAAGGTATTAGAAGGAAGAGATCGTCCGAGGTGTATAGTAGATGTTCGATTTAGTTGTTGTTCGCAATGCGTACAAAAGGGTTACTCCGGGTGTAACGTAACTATTATATAGACGGAGTAGGAGCGATTACGGAGTTAGCGTCGTAAGCTAAAGCGTTAGCTAGACGAGGCTAAGGAGAAGGTAACCGAGGCTATATCTCGTATACATTGTTTGCGTAAGTAGCTACGCGTAGCGGAGGCCCGGGAAGAGAAGGCGATAAGCAAGGAGTTTGTCGAGCTATAGAAGCTACCTTCTAAGGGTGTAGGCGCTCTAGAGGCTCCTACCGAATGTCTATTGGAGCTAGAGGGTGTTCCGGAGGAATTAGAAGGCGTGTTCTAACTTCCTATCCCTTCTTAGGCTAAGTTCTCGATGATCCCTAACGCCGAATTCTAGAGTTTTCCTACTACGACTAGCGGAATTAGCGTAGTTTCGTAGAGCAATAGGTAAGGTAGTCCTTAGGTTCCTAGGTATTATCCTCTTTAGGGTATCCTTTCCATTTAACGAGGTGACGCTAACCTCGTTTTTCTAGGATTTCTTCGACAATAAACTCGTCGTCTTCCTATAGTTCGAAGTAGAACGTCGTCTAAAGCGTGGAGTCCGGGTGTGCTAGTTCTAGAAGTAAGATGTAAAACACTAGGTATATCCTAGCATCTTTAGGTAGGCTAAGCTTATAGCTAGCCTTACCTCTTTGTTTGTCGACTAAAAATAGCCCGACCTTTATATAATCTAGTTTCTTTATGCCTCGTCGTGTCTTAAGGTTTTTCGTAAGGAGGTATACCTTATCCCCCTTCTTAAGTAGAGGTGCCGTTTTTAAGTCTTTATGTCGGCTACTCGTTAAGGCACTTTAGGATTTAGCGATTGCTTGTCGTATCGTAGTATAGATGTCCTTAAGTAATCTAGAGTTAGCTAAGGCCCTGTCGGTCTATAGTCCAAGTTGTAGTTCTATAAACAGGTTTGGATTCTTGCTATAGTTAGCGAAGAACGGCGTTCGTCTAGTTGTTTTAGAGGCGTTGTTATTAAGTGCAATTTGTACTATAGGCAATAGTAAGACCTAATTGTCCTATGCGTAATTGACGTAGTAGCGTAGGTACGCTTCTAGCGACTAGTTGCTTCGTTCTATTTGTCTATCCGTTTGTAGGTAAAAAGCTATAGATAGCTTATACTTAATTCCTATTGCTACGACGAGCGTCTTCTAGTAATTAGATGTAAAGAGCTTGTCTCGGTCTATAATAAAGACTATTAGTATCCTATAGTAGCGTATAAGTCTATTAAGCACGAGGAAGCCTAACTGCTCCGCGTTAATAGACTCGCTATAAGGGATAAAGTGTAAGTATTTCGTAAGTCGATCGACTATAACTAGTATAGAGTTATGTTGTACTCCTAGTACTAGGTCCTTTAACTTAGGAAGCTTAACGATGAAGTCCATCGTGACTTCGTCCCAAGGCTACTAAGGTAGTTCGCGGAATTCTAGGTTTCCGTATTTAGCGTGCCGCGAGGCCTTGTTCTTATTGTAGCTATCGCATCGCTTAATGTACTTAGAGACTTTTCGTCTTATATCGGGGAACACGAAGTTGCGTCGTACGTGTTCCGTAGTTCGAGCAATCCTAGGGTAGCCGAGTGTCGGTCCATCGTAGTAATCCCAAATGTAGTTGTCCTCTTTTCCGGGTAGTACCTTGAACTTCTTATGTTCGACTAGGAACTATTCTTAGTTATCGCGGAGTATTCGTAAGGTAGTATTGAATTCTTAAGCATCTACGCTTAAGCTGCCGTCCTTGTTAATCTTAAGGATTTGTTATAGTTTTAACAAAGTATCTTCTATATAGTCGATTCGTCTACTTAACGCGTCGGCGCGCCTATTGTCCTTGCCTAAAGTGTATATAATGTCGAACTAGTATTGTCCGAGTAGCTCTAACTATCGACATTGTCGTCTTGAAAGATCCTTAGTAGTCGTAAAGTATTGTAGGTTCTTGTAATCCGAGTAGATAGTTAGTCCGGTTGCTCCTTTACAATACATTCTCTAATAGCGCAATACTACGACGATTGCTAGCAGCTCCTTATCGTAGATTTCGTAGTTCTATTCCGCCGGTAACATCTTCCTTAAGAAGTATACGATAGGGTGTCGGTTGCCGTTTTCTTCTTAAGTAAGGCAAGCCCTAATAGTAAAGTCGGATGCGTCGGTTTCGATAATAACTTTCTTCTTTAGGTCGAACATAGCTAGTGTCGGTGCGGATATACTTACTTGTTTAAGGCGACGGAACGCCTTTTCCTAGTCTGCTCCCTAATTAAATACGATGTCTTTTCTTATAAGGTTCGTAAGTAGCGTAGCGATCTTAGAGTAGTCCTAAATGAACTTGCGGTTGTAGTTTATAAGTCCTAGGAATGCTTAGACGTCCTTAACTGTTTTAGGAGCCGGCCATTCTATAATAGACGTGATTTTCTCGGGGTCCATGCGTATTCTATTAACGCTAACGATGAACCTAAGGAAGTTAACTTCCTTTCTAAAGAACTTGTACTTCTCTAGTACGGTTCGGTATCCTACCTTGTTTAGTCGTTCGAAGACGGTGTCGACATCCTTAATGTGTTGTTCTCGGCTACCTTTAGTAAATACTAATAGGTCGTCCACATAGGCAATAACGATAATATCGAGGATGTGTCGAAGCGTCTCGTTAATGATTTCTTAGTAGGTGGCTAGTGCATTAGTAAGACCGAATGGCATTACTAAGAACTCGTAGAGTCTAAAGCGTGTCCTAAAGGCGGTTTTCTATTCTTCGCCTTCGGCTATACGTATGCCGTAAAAGGCGTCGCGTAGGTCGATCTTAGTAAACTATTGTACTCTAGTAAGCCTGTTCTTTATTTCTTCGATGTTCGGTAGCGGGTACCGATTCTTAATCGTGATCGCGTTAAGTCGTCTATAGTCGAT